>JAQJVL010006929.1:0-26453 GCA_035578905.1 Stictocephala bisonia | reverse complement strand
CGCCGATCGTCAAGATATGGGCGTATATGGATTTCGAATGAGTGTGATGAGTGTAGATGAGCGAATGTAGTCATTAATACAAACTAAGGCCGACTATTCCTTAGAAATTATGTTTTGAAATTCCTCCAAATGCTAATATAGGGTTTAAAAGTACCCAACCTATAAATATTTTACATAGATACGTTATTTTCTGTGTTAACTGCACACGAAAAGTTTAATATTAAATTGTATTTAAAAAAAATGTTATTCTATATTATAAGATTGCTATGATTCTTTCAACTCATAAATTTTACTTCATTATATAAATATTTATTTACGATTGTATGTAATCCACGAATCTAAAAATTCAAAATATAAGGTGACTTGGGGCAACTGGGCCAGTGAGGTAACTGGGCCATGGGTCTAGGGATTTTTCGTTTGTAGGGTTTTTTTCAGTTCAAGGGTTGGCAGCACTTCTTCTCACTTGGAAGGATTGTAAACAACAGAAGCCATCTTTCTCTCAGTTAGTGCACGTGCTTGGGAGCCTTACGAAGTTGCGAATAATTTTTTTTCAAAACAACCTGCTGATACCTCTATTTCAAACAGCTGTACAGTAGACAAAGTAAGTACTATTGCCTGTTTTTAGTTATCTTTAGCAAATAGAAGAGTAATGCATGTAATATCGGTAGTTTCATCATTTTATTTCACGGTGCATTTGATTGGAGGGGGGTGACCCAGTTGCCCCCCTCAGGAAGTGTAAAACGGGGGAATTGGGCCATAGGTGCGGGGTATCTGGGCCAGCCCAAGGCCCAGATGCCCCGTGTGGCCCAGTTACCCCTCATGGTTATTGATAAAAGAAGTTTTGAACTTTTTAGACCAAAAATTTAAATTTTTCATACCTACATAGGTACCTACCTACCAGGTACTAAGTAGGTAGGAATCTACTGATATAAAAAATTACTACTTGCAATAAAAAAAAATTAATATTTGACATATTTCAAACTTCAAATAGTTAACTTACATTTCAGTTTATAGTTGACTTATTTTCTTAAACTGCCTTGGGCCTGGGGGGGGAGGGGGATTAGTATTAAGTAGGCAAGTAATAATTATGTGGTTTTGTTTTATTTGTTACAGGGGATCTCATCATAATGGTAAGACATTACCAGCGGACGACCAATAGAGGAGCTGGCCCAAGTACATATTCTGTTGAAGACCTTGAGCAAGCTCTTCAAGATGTGAAAAATGGAAATATGACGACCAAAGGAGCAGCAGCACATTATGGTATTCCAAGATCAACTCTAAAACATTATGTACATGGAACAAGAGGCAAAGGAAAACAAACAATTTTCGGACAAGGAGGGGGAGGGGTTATTTCCTACTTAAGCCAAAAGGAAGAACAGGAAATAGCGAATTGCCTAATAATAATGGATAGAAACGGTTATGGGCTTTCACGAACAGAAGTACTAGACTTGGTTGCAAACTACATAGCTCGTAATAACCTCATAACTAGATTTAAGAACAATCGTCCGGGCAATGATTGGTTTGTAGGATTTAAAAAACGACATGGTTTGACCCTAAAAAGTGCTCAAAGCATAGAGCACATCAGAGCTGACCAAACTTCTCCATGGGTCATTTATAAGTATTTTGATTTGCTAAGTAAGACAATGACTGAATTAAATTTGATGGGAAAACCAGGGCAGATATACAACTGCGACGAAACTGCTTTTTGCCACGATCCATCAAAAACAAAAGTGGTTTCTTTAGTTGGGAGTAAAAGTCAAAGGAAACCCTCTTCTTCTGGCAGAGAAAACACCACAGTGCTAATGTGTGGTGCAGCGGATGGCACAATGCTTCCTTCCCTTTGCGTATTTAGAGGGAAATTTGTAATGGAAAATTGGATAGGGGAAGAGGTTACAAAGACTGCAATATCAGTCTCGGAAAGAGGATGGATGGATTCAGCTTTATTTCTGTCATGGTTTAGGAAAATTTTTATTCCCAACATTGGTGAGCAACGGCCAGTTCTGTTAATCTATGATGGCCACGTCAGCCACGTTTCTGTGGATTTAATAAAACTGGCTCAACAACATAATGTGACAATAATGAAACTTCCTCCCCACACTACCCATATCCTTCAGCCATTAGACGTGGGGGTGTTTAAATCCATAAAAACAAATTGGGATAAGGAGCTGTGTGCATGGCAACGTCAAAATCCTCGAAAAAAGATACCGAAAGCTGAATTTGTTTCGATTATTAATAAAATTGTGCAAGATAACCATCAGAAACAAAACTTAATCTCGGGGTTTTCAGCTACTGGGATATATGATCCTGAAATGAAAGGACCCAATCGAGAAAAAATTAATGTAGCGGTTTTTAAGCCAGGTCACTTGCAACAGTACAGAGCGGAGCAGAATGCAGCCCAAATGGGTGTGGTTCAAATCAATGAATCTCAAACCATACATGGAAGTAATCCATCAACGATGACTGAGCATGAGAATGGGCAGCAACTTGCACAAAACAATGAACCTGGAAGTTTTACATCAACCAACGAAATTTATCAGAATGTAAAGGAACTGACGGAAAATAATGAACCTGAAACCAGTTTTAGTGGAAGTTCTCCATCAACCTGCCAGGTTCCTCATAGTGGGCAGAAATTGGCTGAAAATAATGAACCTAGAAGCTTCGTGTCAACCAGCATGGATCACCAGAATGGACAGCAATTGACACAAAATAATCAACCTGACGCCAATGTTCCTGAAATTTACCCATCAACCAGCCAACCTCATCAGGGAGAACAGCGAAAAAGCTTTGAGGAACTACTTTTGGAGTTTGTGATAAACAAGCCATCTCCATCAGCAACAGGGAAAAAACGTAAAAGGGTTGTCACTGATGCTGAAATTATCACCACTCAAGAATTTCTCCAAATGAAAGAAAAGCAACATGATGAAAAGGCAGAAAAAGAAAAAAAGAAGCAGGAGAAAGAAAAAGAAAAGAAAATAAAAAAAGAAAACAAAGTTCAAAAATCTTCGAGAAAAAAAAGTGCCCTTCCAATACCAAGCAGTGACAGTGAAGATTCTGGGTCAATCCCAGCGATGGATGAAAGTTTTGAGATGAATTTTTCTGAAGAGGAGGAAGATGATGGTTCCAAAATCTCTCCAGGGGACTACTGTATTGTGCGAGTTTTTGGGAAAACTCCTAAATCTTTCAGGCTCTATGCTACCAAAATTGAATCAGTTGAAGCAGGTGGTTTTATGGGTACTTACCTAAAGTGCCATAATCAAACGATGAAATTTTTTGCGACAGATGAAGGTTCTTTTTTCATCAAGTGCTCGGATATAGTGCGCAAATTATCTCGTCCAATTGATATGAGCACCACTCGTTTTAAAAACATGATCACTTTCTCTACTGATCTTTCAGACCTCTCAAATATTTTTTGAGATGGAAACCAAGCAAAAATGCCTAGAAAAAATTTTTTTCGTTTGTGTTGTTAACTTTTCTTTCTTTTCTCTCTTACAAATTTTTTTATAACTTATTTCTGGTAATTAGATTTAAATTTCGAGAATAAAAACTGTTTTTGAAGTAATTTGTAACAGTTTACTGCCTCCTTTCCCTTTCAGTCAGGATTTTCATAAGCAGCGTCTTCCGCTGCGTCATGTCGGTTTATTTACAATGTGGGCTACAGCAAACTTGCAAATTATTTGGGAAAAATCAATTTTTATTTAAATGGTACATTAATATACAAAGTGGGCCAGATGCCCCTTTCACGGATAAACGTAAAACAACATCAAATAGATGAGAGTGGTCCAGTGACCCCGCTTTCTTGGGGTAACTGGGCCACCCCCTCAAAAAAAAAATTTTTTAATTGTTGTAATTACAAAGTATTGCACAGGCCAATTTTCACTATTTCATGTGTTGTTGATTGCTTACACCCTCCAAATAAAAAAAAAAAAAAAACACCCAAAAGTTGATACTACAACACACACTACAATATGTTTTGTCGAAAACAGACACTGTTTTGAAAAAAAAGGTGGCCCAATTACCCCAAGTGACCTTAACTATATAATTAGAACCATCTACTATCCCAAATTCTTAAAAATAGTTTAAATTATCAAACTGTATCGATTGTTCTAAGCAACTTTTTGGTTCTTACATTGACATATGAGTATAATATAAGTATGCCACCGTAAGCATGTAAGAAAATAAAGTTGCTACTTTAAGTACGAACACAATAGTAAAATTATGTTTATAGCGTACATACGTCTTAAACGCGTTATGGATGAATAGCTTAAAATACTGATGGTTTTAAATGACTCCCCACTAAACAACGACACAGTGTCCTCTTAATTATTGCCATCGTCATGGACACCGCCATTGAAGGCCAGGGTGTCCTTGTTGGATGGTAGTCAGGGTCCGGAATCTTGTGTAGAGGGAAAATCTGAGTGTCAGGCTTCTCAGTAGTTGCCTTAAAATCAGACCAATCTGATTCCACATAGCTGTCCCTTGGTTGACCTGGCTATTGTACTATTAATAAATAGCTCTTTCTGACGTATAGTTGACTTTAGCTGGTAACATTGATTACAGTAGTTCGTCTACACTCATCACACTCATTCAACTCTCATGTTCGCATATATTTTGACGATCGGCGTCTTAATAAATGAATAATTATATCTTAGTAAAAAACTAAATAAAATATTTATTTACAGTATTTTTCGGATACAATTGATGCAGAAATAAGAGTATCAGGTTCGAATATAAAAATTTTAGAAGTAAACATACGTCATGTTATACATAGCATTCAATTTGACTACAATAAACAATTTTTTTAACGAAATCAATTATCAATTTCCGTTTCAAAATGGTGACAGTTTTTGTGGAAAATATATATTTTATACCATTCGTGTTCTATACCAATTTACATTGATATCCGTTCTGTTTTTAAAGCAATTTACTATATTTTACGTTAAATGTACTACAATATGCAACATGTAAATGTTGAAATAGCTAAAATTATAAGGTCGATGATAGTCAAACGAATCTAGTAGTTTCAGTACATTTACTCTGTAATCATACAAATATATTTTTCATCATATGATAAAATCGTGTCTAAGAAATGATCAACTGTTTTTGTAGTCCTTTGTGGAGTGCTAGTGTGTAGTCCCATGTAAATGCAATGCAGTTAAAACCAGCTGAAGTATCAGACCTCATAAAATAATGTAATTACTGACAAGAATATTCTTATAACATGAGATCAGTATTCATGAGTAACTTATTCAAGGGTTTGTTATATTTCTAAACCTAAGGGGCCATATAAAAACGACAACCAGCTGTTATTATGATTCTGAAGAATTTTATTTATGTTTTATAAATGTATACTCTAATAAACAAACTTTATTTATACATGGTAATTTTACATACTATACGTGTTTCATAAATTTCCAAAATAAATATATATTTCGTAAGTGGCCAAAATCTTTGCAAATAAAACGTTTTATTATAAATAATATAAGCTTTTTCGTCTTTAACATGTAAAAAGGAATAGTTTAACAACAATTGTTAGTATTTCGGGATTTAGTCGTCAGTAACCTATAATCTATATACAAAGCCTTGTAATAAAACTGTTTAATTTTTACAGCCATTACCGTCGTGTAAGGCCTTACTAATTTCTAGGCTTAATTAACCTTAATAAAAAGTTATTTGCCGTAAACAACGCACATTAGGAACAAGCTTGTGTCAACAAATCACTGCTAGTGGAGTGCGACCACTGGGAGTGCCAGTGTTTGGTTTACACTCAATGTAATTTGGACTAATAACCATTAATGGGGTCTGAGGTATTTTTATTTTCGTCAAATATAAAGTTGTTAGATGAGTGCTTGCTGTATGTAATGTACAATTAGGGAGAACAAGCTTGTGTCAACAAATCGCTGCAAATGGAGTGCGACCACTGGGAGTGCCAGTGTTTGGTTTACACTCAATGTGATTTGGACTTATACCCATTACTGAGTCTGGGGTACATTTATTTTCGTCAAATATAAAGTTGTTACTAACGTACATTAGGGAACAAGGTTGTGTCAAGAAATCGATGCAAAGTGCAGTGAGTCCATTTAGATTACTAGTGTTTGGTTTATACTCAATGCGATTTGGACTACTGAGCCTGAAGGATGTTATATGCTTATAAATATGTCACGTGGTTTGGTGTTTTACACCAATAAACGATTGGATGGAGTGTCTCCAGAATATTTACTAACCTTTGCTAAAAAAAAAAAAAAAAAAAAAAAAAATACACGCAAGAGTTTTTAGCAGAAATACATAGATATTTTTTACTATAAGTAGTTAATTATAATTTTCCAACACAGACTCTCCAAACGATATATTTTTGTTCATAAGATATATCGTTGACATTATATACACTTATGTATAATTAATGCTTTTGTTATACAAGTAAAAAAGTTATGTGTTGTCAAGACTAATTGTATTTAATTTCAGGTTACAGTCAGATAAACAAAACATTTCCATCAAAAAAGCTTCAAGCAACAATAAGTTCCTTTGTTGCAGCGTGCCACTGTTTAACTACGTTGGCTGGTAAACAATGGACTGAGTCTGGATTGCAATGAACAATAGAGATTACTGTTTGACAAACTTCATTTACGTTTTATATCTCAGACAAACATAGTTAGATTTTAGATTTGCTGACTTATGCTTACAAAACAACAAAACTACAATAACATAACTTTCACTCGTAAATTGAAAGTGATTGTAACATTTAGAGGACCGTATTACTTCACTCACTAACTTCCGAATTGGAAATATTCTAAACCCATTAATATAGTGCTGTACTTGGGGACGAAATGCCCGGGAGACTGAAGGCAATAGGATATATGATCTGTCCTCTTAACGTATATTTAGTCACGCACGGAAGAAAATACGGATTAATAAACAAACATGCAAAATGAAGTCAAAAGTAATTTTAATTATTATATAGTGTAACTTTATGAATGCTACTGAAATTAACAAGCTGTTTAAACATTCTTTCAATAAAAAAATTTAATATTACAAAGATAAAAATCAACCTTAGTTCTGAATAGCAAAACAGCATTTGCTAAGTTGATTATGTGTAATACCTCCACTAGGAAGTGTAGGCATATCATTTTCAGACTGTTATAAATATCTGGTATAGTCATTATGTTATAAATATCTTCTTCGTCACTACTCACAGTGTAAAATAGTTAATTGATCACCCCGGTCACTGAATGGCTACAATAGCATAAACTGTATTCTTTCCTCTTTTCTCGAATCCATTATTAATTGAACATATGAACGCACATAAACATGAATTAAACTTTTGTAAACACACTAGTTTTTCAACTGAACTATTATTCCTTAAAACCTGATGCAAAAGTAGTCACAAAAGGGATTTTGTACCGTGTTTTTCTTTGAAACACACTTGGTCGCGCACGGAAGTTTCTACATGGCCTTCAGAAAACTAACTATATCACCTGGGCGAGTCGAGTTAGACTGATCAAAACTGAAGTGGTGTGTTTAAAAGGAGATGGTTAACAGCTGTTGTGACGGACAAATTCCTGGAATGACCGACCTGTTCAGTCTGGTTTTCCAGTGTAGAAAGTATCAGTGACCTTGTAGGAACTACCGTTACTAGCGTAGCGCCAACTCAATAGCTTTAGTTTACACTACTAGAGAAGTCTGGAGTCTTCGTGTAGGATAGTCAGGCAGCAGATGTTGTAAATGGAAGATAACAAGATAACGAGTTTGTTAGTTATATAAAAAAATTAAAAATTACGTGGTTCAGATTCCACATTAAGATTTAAGTACCTTACGTGACCTAGTGATAGCTTCTATTTGTATAAGGCTATCATTTTATTTTTAGCTTTCATACTTTAATTATTACAGAATTTAATTACAACAGATGAAACTATAATTTAATTAAATATTAAGTACTTACATCCATAATTTTAACGAAAAATAAATTGAAGTAAGGTAAAATAGATAAGCAATGAAATTGTAAACTAACATTATCACAATTAAAGCTCACTTAAAGCCTAATTATTATAAATAAGATGACCAGAAAAGGAACAGTGTAGCAAAGAGGGACACTTCTTCAGCTTTTTTTTGAAAATTCGCCGTCACACCATTAACATCTTGTAACGGAATTAATATCTTGTTAACACGTAAGGTTTAGTCTTTTGTCTTTAATGTGTTGAATGTAATCTTGAATTTACCGTTACATAATTACTATTTTCATTACATCAAAACTTAATAATCAACATAATTGCCATTGATTGCTTAATATGTTTAATATAATCTGTAAAAAGACAACACTTTTTAAGTTTTTGTTAAAAAATATATTTTGATCTTGTAAGATCCTCATCACTTGTTAGATTTAAATAAAAATTATAAAAAATATATTGAAATAAACATAGATATTTTCACACCCAAATATGTTTGTATGAAAACTTTAAGAAAATACATTGTATTAAATTAACTTGAGATTTAAAAAACATTTTATTAATGTTTATCAACGCGATAGAACCAAATGTCTATCTTTGAATACAAATTCAACTCGGTCGTTGATAAATAATTATTTTTTCGTATTCATAAGATTCTTTAATAGAATTTAACCGTCCATGGGTCATAATTTGTATTCTATTGATGAAAAAGTATGGTTCTCTTACATTTAATTTTTAGAATAAGTCGGTAATTTTGCATTTTTTCCGTGAAAGTTCTTTTATATTTTTTACTAAAATTATATATATTTGGCCAACGTTGCATTTAATTGAATAAGTTTAAAACTTAATTATATATTTTTTATACGTCCAGAGTATCTATACAATATGTATTCTTTTTCATTATGTAGGACAATATGATTCAATATAATCTATTAATATATTTTTGATGCTGTTTTTGTTGTTGTATAGTTACATACTTGGTTAAAAACTCACCATAAAGCATGTAACTATAAATAAAGTAATTCACTAAATCAGTAAAGAGCGAGCTGTACGACAAGCTGAACATGTTAGGTTGTCGTGCTTGAAGCCCATTCAGCCCATCTGATAGGACCCAGTACTACTTTGTCAACGAATATTAAGAGCCGATTTCCAGTTTTAGGTTGATTTTTAAAATGAGCTTTATAATTGGCAGTGGTTTATATATCAGTAATGAGTACTTAACATAGGATCATGTTACAACGCAATGAATACATTAGGATGGCGTGATAAAAATGAAATTGGCCAAGTTAAGTACTTAACTGCCAAAATAAACTAACTTTCATTTATCCCTGAACGTTAAACGGATATATCCTCTTGTTGGATAAAATACACTTTCTCTCTAATTCAGCAAGATTGATTGTTGAATTGAGTTGAACACTTAAACATGTTGTTACAAGTTGTTAACACTTGTATTAACACTTGTGTTAACACTGTAACTAACCTAACCTAACCTAACTATTGTGGCAATATAGGTGGTAATATAGTGCATATTCTTGACGTATATTTACGTCAAGAATAAGCACTAATTTGCTCAAATCTGTTGGTAAACAAATGTGTAATATGTTTATAACGCATATTATAGGACTTGCTACGAATCTTCCCTAGATATTTTTTAAGTTTACGATCCCAATAGATTGTTCCTAAACAAATAATAGTGTAAAAAAACATGGGCCGCTGGACCAAGGAGGTTACTGTGCGATGTGTCATGTGTATGTTTGTGTTGTGCAGGTCACGGTCGGTATACGGCAGCAGCGACAGTGACGAGCTGAGCGACAAGTAAGCCGCTGCTGACGACTCCAGCAGGCCCCGCTCCAAACAGGTGGCCCATAAGGGCCGCTGGATTAAGGAGGTTACTGTACGATGTGTAATGTGTATGTTTGTGTTGCGCAGGTCACGGTCTGTGTACGGCAGCAGTGACAATGACGAGCTGAGCGACGAGTAAGCCGGTGCTGATGACTCCAGCAGGCCCCGCTCCAAACAGGTGGCCCATAAGGGCCGCTGGACCAAGGAGGTTACTGTACAATGTGTAATGTGTATGTTTGTGGTGTGCAGGTCACGGTTGGTGTACGGCAGCAGCGACAGTGACGAGCTGAGCGACGAGTAAGCCGCTGCTGATGACTCCAGCAGGCCCCGCTCCAAACAGGTGGCCCACAAGGGCCACTGGACCAAGGAGGTTACTGTACGATGTGTAATGTGTATGTTTGTGTTTTGCAGGTCACGGTCGGCGTACGTCAGCAGCGACAGTGACGAGCTGAGTGACGAGTAAGCCGCTGCTGACGACTCTAGCAGGCCCCGTTCCAAACAGGTGGCCCACAAGGGCCGCTGGACAATGGAGGTTACTGTACGATGTGTAATGTGTATGTTTGTGGTGTGGTCACGGTCGGCGTACGTCAGCAGCGACAGTGACGAGCTGAGTGACGAGTAAGCCACTGCTGACGACTCTAGCAGGCCCCGTTCCAAACAGGTTACGACATTCATGAGGGCCACTGGACCAAGGAGGAGGTAAGTCCTTTTGGAATATATTGCCAGTTGTAAAGTATCTTCAGCAATTAATATCTGCTCATAATAGATGAAGACTGATTGTTATGTTTTATTACTCATATTTTATGTATGTTTGTGAATCAATACATAAGTTTTTTACTTCATTAAGATCTGTGTGTGATCAGTGATACGTGTTGTGGCCGTGTTGGCACATATTTCACATATTCGGAATAAACTCCTTAAATTCGCACTTTCTTCCCTTTCTAATATTTTCACGAGATGTACTAAACGTTATCTACAAAAACAATTAGGTTATAAGCATATACTGTATACAGTACAATAAGTAGCTTACCTAAAAGTGGTTCCTTTCATAACTTATGCGTTCCTTTCACTTAGAAGTAACACAAACTCATAAAATTACTACCTTTAAAAAGTAAATTCTTCCACAAGTCTGACGTTATCAGTTTTAGAATCCATTAACATCATAGGGTTGAAGGTCCGAGGTGTGAGGAGCCGTTGACATCTATGTTGGCAGATAGTCAATAGTGTGAGGAGCTGTTGACATATATGTTGCATGGAGGTGCGTAGTGTGAGCAGCCGTTGACTACTACGATGTCTAGTAGGTCCGGGGTGTGAGAAGCCGTTGACATCTACGTTTTTGGATTCTCTGTGGTGTGAGGAGCTGTTGGCACCTACGTTGGCTAGAAGGCCGAGGTTTGAGGGGCCATTGACATCTTCAATGGCTGGGAGATCAGTGGTGTGAGGGGCCGTTGACATCTACGTTGGTTGAGAGGTTCGGGGTGTGAGGAGCAGTTGACGTCTACGTTAGCTGGGTGGTCCGAGGTGTGATGAGCCGTTGAAGTCTACGTTGGCTAGGAGATCAGTGGTGTGAGGAGCCAATGACGTCTACGTTGGCTGGGTGGTCCGTGGTGTGATGAACCGTTGACATCTACGTTGGCTGTGAGATCAGTGGTGTGGGGAGCCAATGACGTCTACTTTGGCTTGAAGGTACGTGGTGTGATGAACCGTTGACATCTACGTTGGCTGGGAGATCAGTGGTGTGGGGAGCCAATGACGTCTATGTTGGCTGGGTGGTGTTAGGAGCCGTTGACGTCTACGTTGGCTTGGAGGTACGTGGTGTGATGAACCGTTGACATCTACGTTGGCTGGGAGATCAGTGGTGTGGGGAGTCAATGACGTCTACGTTGGCTGGGTGGTCCGTGGTGTGATGAACCGTTGACATCTACGTTGGCTGGGAGATCAGTGGTGTGGGGAGCCAATGACGTCTAAGTTGGCTGGGTGGTGTGAGGAGCCGTTGACATCTACGTTGGCTGGGAGATCAGTGGTGTGGGGATTCAATGACGTCTACGTTGGCTGGGTGGTCCGTGGTGTGATGAACCGTTGACATCTACGTTGGCTGGGAGATCAGTGGTGTGGGGAGCCAATGACGTCTACGTTGGCTTTGAGGTACGTGGTGTGATGAACCATTTACATCTACGTTGGCTGGGAGATCAGTGGTGTGGGGAGCCAATGACGTCTATGTTGGCTGGGTGGTGTGAGGAGCCGTTGACGTCTACGTTGGCTTGGAGGTACGTGGTGTGATGAACCGTTGACATCTACGTTGGCTGGGAGATCAGTGGTGTGGGGAGTCAATGACGTCTACGTTGGCTGGGTGGTCCGTGGTGTGATGAACCGTTGACATCTACGTTGGCTAGGAGATCAGTGGTGTAAGGAGCCGTTGACATCTACGTTGGCTGGGAGATCAGTGGTGTGAGGAGCCAATGACGTCTACGTTGGCTGGGTGGTCCGTGGTGTGATGAACCGTTGACATCTACGTTGGCTAGGAGATCAGTGGTGTGGGGAGCCAATGACGTCTACGTTGGCTGGGTGGTCCGTGGTGTGATGAACCGTTGACATCTACGTTGGCTGGGAGATCTGTGGTGTGAGGAGCCAATGACGTCTACGTTGGCTGGGTGGTCCGTGGTGTGATGAACCGTTGACATCTACGTTGGCTAGGAGATCAGTGGTGTTGGGAGCCAATGACGTCTACGTTGGCTTGGAGGTACGTGGTGTGATGAACCGTTGACATCTACGTTGGCTGGGAGATCAGTGGTGTGAGGAGCCAATGACGTCTACGTTGGCTGGGTGGTCCGTGGTGTGATGAGCCATTGAAGTCTACGTTGGCTAGGAGATCAGTGGTGTTGGGAGCCAATGACGTCTACGTTGGCTTTGAGGTACGTGGTGTGATGAACCATTTACATCTACGTTGGCTGGGAGATCAGTGGTGTGGGGAGCCAATGACGTCTATGTTGGCTGGGTGGTGTGAGGAGCCGTTGACGTCTATGTTGGCTTGGAGGTACGTGGTGTGATGAACCGTTGACATCTACGTTGGCTGGGAGATCAGTGGTGTGGGGAGTCAATGACGTCTACGTTGGCTGGGTGGTCCGTGGTGTGATGAACCGTTGACATCTACGTTGGCTAGGAGATCAGTGGTGTAAGGAGCCGTTGACATCTACGTTGGCTGGGAGATCAGTGGTGTGAGGAGCCAATGACGTCTACGTTGGCTGGGTGGTCCGTGGTGTGATGAACCGTTGACATCTACGTTGGCTAGGAGTTCAGTGGTGTGGGGAGCCAATGACGTCTACGTTGGCTGGGTGGTCCGTGGTGTGATGAACCGTTGACATCTACGTTGGCTGGGAGATCTGTGGTGTGAGGAGCCAATGACGTCTACGTTGGCTAGGAGATCAGTGGTGTTGGGAGCCAATGACGTCTACGTTGGCTTGGAGGTACGTGGTGTGATGAACCGTTGACATCTACGTTGGCTGGGAGATCAGTGGTGTGAGGAGCCAATGACGTCTACGTTGGCTGGGTGGTCCGTGGTGTGATGAGCCAATGACGTCTACGTTGGCTTGGAGGTACGTGGTGTGATGAACCATTTATATCTACGTTTTCTGGAAGATCAGTGTTTTGAGTAGTACCCATTTTTTGAATAAGGTAAAAGAGTAGCTAAAACAAATAATTAATGTTTAAGCATTTAAATAGTTTCATTCAATTTGTAAAAGTCTTTTCACATATTTCGATCAAACATTTATAATTTTGGGAGAATTTTTAAATAATTTTAAAATAACAATATTTAGGTGAACTAGAAAAACAAATATGTAATTAATTTACTTTTAAAGCTTAAAACAAAAATTAATTTATACCAATGAAAGAACTTCTGATGAAACATCAATATAACAAATATATTAACATAAATTGTTGGTGGTACACAAAATAACATATAGATAGTAACTAAAATTGCGTATTAAGATCAGCACGAATTACGTGTTATGTAGCTAATGAAATAAGTGCTTCACAGCTAATTAATAAATTTGCAACATCCTATTTTTTTAAATAAAATATAAAAACTTATTTTTTGATTTTTTTTGCATATAGGCTTCATATTATTCCATAAAAACAATTTCTGTATGAGTTATTAGAATTTTGACCGTCTTTATAAAACCACACGTTTATAATAGTTGACATAAATATCAATAAATTTGACAGCTCGAAATTTACTAAAAGTCATTTAACTCTCCTTAGTAGTTACGGTTTTTAGTAATTAATGTTGAATGGATTTCATTTGAATGAATGGCCACTCTTATTTTCTAATATTTTTTTTTGAATGATATATGCTAAGTTAAAGCGAAATATTTAATGCTATAGATGTATGATTTTAGTATTGTAGGTTGTTTGTACATGGTAAAGTAATCATATATATGTATGATATTTTTGCTATTTTGTTTAGCAATATATATTGATAAGTACATCAGTAGATATTTTTTTGTGAAAAATTAAGTTACTCATTCAAGTAATTTACTTACATCCAAAATTAATTTTATATTGTATATTAGGAGATATTTGTATTCACTAAGACAGTTTGACAAACGAGAATTTATTGATTTTGATATTTTTCTTTACTGTTTGTAAATAGCTTATTGTTATTAGTGTATACATAATTGTCAAAATACATTTGCTTTGAATTTGAAACTGACATCTAGTGTTAGATAAGAGAAACAGGCAACACAGTAAAAGGCTCTTTGTTAATGCCAGATAAGGACCAGTCGTCCAGACTGAACGATTCATTATTATTTTATTTTTGTAGGTAAGCCACACTAGTTAATAAAGTAGCTAAATATTTTTCCAAAAACTGAATATTGCTATAGATTTTTTTACTTTAGGAAAATAAAAACATTTAATTTATTCGTATGTGACAAGTTTTAAGGCAGTGCAAAAACTTAAACTATTTTCCGTGATAAAGAAAGAAAATAAAGAGCCTGGCTGCAGTCATTCGTGATTAATTTGCTCAGCTGCCATAATAATCTTCAAATTTAATCATATTTAAATCAAAATACTTTGCTACAACAACACGTGTAGTTAGAATAGTATTAGTCATATAAGATTCTAAGGTATAAATCACAACAACAATGCCTTTTACAAAGAAGATGTATATTTAAAGACATTAATAATTAAATCGCAGTTGGTTAATTTAGATATTAAAACACACGTGCATTCAAACAACAAATATGTGAAGCGCTCATTGGTGTTGGTTACAGCAACAATAAAACCACACCAAAACTAGATGAACAAATCTGTAATACCAATAAAATCACCTTTACTACTAATGAAATTAGCTTTAAATTATTTTAATATCAAAAAATACAATTGTGTAAATTTTATCTTATATGCTATTGAGAAATTTAAATAATACATATTTACCTTTTGCATAATAAACTATTTCAATAAATGTATTTTACGAATTAAGTATAATTGCACAAGGTAAACACAACTATTTATTTACCTAATAGAATTTGAGAATTTACTAACAATTAGTACACACTAGAGGTTTTACCACTGAACAAACTAAACCATAGTTTGTGTTATGGTTCAAAATCATCATTTACTTTTCCAGGATGCAACTATGGTTGTGATTACAAGTATGGAATTCTCCAGCATGACGGCCAGAAGGGAATAGTCAATGTCAAAAAGAACGCAGGAGAAGGGTCTGCGACTGCGGTGGATGTTGGCCAGCAGCTGATGTCTGAGCCTTTTAGATCGCTTCTTACATCCGGACAGCTGACGGAATGCCTCTTCTTTTTCCTTTTGTAGATTAGCTACTGCCGAAATAAAAAGTATGAAGCAAGAGACGATCAACAGCTGGTATAAAATAGGTATCATTCTTTGACCATCGAGGAATGTGATCGTAGCAAAAGTAGGCGTCATAATTTCAATCATAAGTCGATACAGAGTCATTTGTACGCACAAGTTGCTGTTTAAATTGTTTTCTGTAAAATATAAAGAGCCTTGAAGTTCAACCAGAAACATCAATGTTTTATCCATCTCAGTTGGCAGACTGTCAATCGTGGGTCTATGGTGTCCTCTTTGTCGCCTTTGTGAAGTTCGTGATCTGGAGGAACTCATTTCAAATTCACTTTTATTGACATGGATGAAGCCTTTTGTGATTTCCTTTTGCAAGAAGGACATTTTTGTTAGATATAGTGCTGATGAAATTGGCAAGTTGAGCATTGTACCACACATGCAGAATGTTGTTATATACTTTGTGAATGGAAGAGCATTGTTGATACCATGATAAAAATTGCTTACCAATAACAAAAATTGCATCACTCCTTGCAGGACCAATTCAACACCAACAATTGTCTTGATTATGTTCTTTCCATTGACTTTAATATTGTTTGACTCCAACTTATCTTCGATTGCTTCCAAATTCATAGCGGTAGAAATTTTTGTTTTGTAATCCCATATTCCACTGAGCAAACAATACATGCAAAAAGTGTCTGTTACGAATCTTGCTATTTGGAAAAACAAGGGTTCCATTGATTCAGTTGTAAGCTGTTCATGGACGTAAACAACGCTTTGCACTCCAAAAACTAGTATCAAACAAATAGAGTACGTAACTGATAGCTTGCTTTGCTCTAGTGTCTTAATAGACACTGTACTTGTTCCGAACAAAGTATCAAAGAAAAAACTGTATTTAAAAAGACCTAGACGCACCTCCATTATATATGGGACTTCTTAAATTTGCTCTATACAACTTATTTCTGACATAAGATATACGATATCGATTAATGATAACGTAATGAACTCGGTCGACTTGTTCTTTCTGGAGGGGCTGACACAGTCTGAATATTGATGAGACAAAGCATTCAAAAGGAATCAAGCTAATGGAAAATTCTTTGACCTTTTAACACTAATATGAACATATCAATATTGCAAACATGTTTCAGTACTACGATACACATCTTTTAGACAAATATGACTATTAGTTTAATTTAATTACAATTATTTATCCATTTAATTCAAATTATCCTTTTCACATACATATATATAATCTTCACTCCATTCCACTGTAATTTCCTTTAACAGAACACACAGTACTAAAATTACTTTTGAGGTATCGAACTAAAATTCTCCCAGAGATAGAGAGATAGATAGATAGATAGATAGAGAGAGAGAGAGAGAGAGAGAGAGAGAGAGAGAGAGAGAGAGAGAGAGAGAGAGAGAGAGAGAGAGAGAGAGAGAGAGAGAGAGAGAGAGAGAGAGAGAGAGAGAGAGAGAGAGAGAGAGAGAGAGAGAGAGAGAGAGAGAGAGAGAGAGAGAGAGAGAGAGAGAGAGAGAGAGAGAGAGAGAGAGAGAGAGAGAGAGAGAGAGAGAGAGAGAGAGAGAGAGAGAGAGAGAGAGAGAGAGAGAGAGAGAGAGAGAGAGAGAGAGATATGTTTTTATATTGTTATACACATTTCAAAATATCATAGCTTTTAACCCTAGATGGACCAAGGGAGGGTCATTTTGTGTCCACACTTTTTTAAAACTTCTTGCAACAATTAATTTTATTTCCAAAAATGTTGAAAAAATTATTTTGTGTTGGAAAACGATTACTTTAAATATTACAGTAACAATTAACCATCCAACGTATGTGTATATTTTTTAATAGGACAACATTTAGTAAGTGGACAATTTTTGACCCTCCCTCGGTCCAACTTGTAACTTCATCAGTTTAAGCTGTGGGATCTTATTAAATCAAAAATAAGTAATTTTTCTGTGATAAAACTGCATATTTACAAGTAATTTTATATAGTACACAGTATATCTTGTTGACTATTTTACTTTCGCAGTTGGTACCATTGAAACTTAGACTCAGACAACTGACATTTGTTGTGTTATTCATACTGTCAGTCAGTCACATGCTGGATTGTGTCTTATTAGAGGTTATGTGTGTTTTCTATTCCAAGTGTTGAGTTTCAAAATGAGTGATTACATATCACGAAGTGAAATTGACAGACTTTTATTAGACGCTGTTAGTGAAGATGATGGTGATGATGTGATTAGCAACGCATCCGAGGAAAGTTTGGTTAGTGAAACGGACGACTTGATCTACAATATAGATGACATAGACAATGGTGAGACGTTTATAGATGTGGATGAGTTATTTGAAAGTGGAAATGAAGGTGAAGAAGTAGTGAATAGCAATGACGAATTGAAGTACGTAGCAAAATCAGGTAAGGAAACGCGGGAATATCTTGTCCATAAACCTAGGCCTACACGTAGGACTAGGGCAAATATTTTCCGCCAAAACCCAGGCCTAAAAAGTACTGGAAAAGTAGGTACTGTTGTTGAATCCTTTCATAAAATGTTTCCAAAAGAAGCAATACAGCTTATAGTCACCCATACAAATGAAGAAGCACTTTTACGTAACATAGAACCAACAAACGAAACAGAACTTCTAGCGTTCATTGGTATATTGATATTACAAGGAGCAAATAACGATAGTAAATTAGACTATCATGATTTATGGTCAACTGAGTTTGGAAGAGCGTCATACATCGCAGGAATGAGTCGGAAGAGGTATCGTGATTTACTCTCTATCTTGAGATTTGACGACAAGCAAACGAGGCAAAATAGGCGTGTACATGACAAATTTGCGCCGATTCGTGAGCTATTTGAAATGATAAACAACGGGCTGTGCTCGCACTTCACTCCCTCAGTGAATGTGGTTATTGATGAAATGTTGACCTTATTTAGGGGTAGATGCCCGTTCAAGGTATTTATGAAGGAAAAGCCTGGTAAATACGGTATCCTCATAAGAATACTGGCTGACTGCGAAAAACGAATGGTATTGAATATGGAAGTTTACGCGGGTAAAAGACCAGATGTTCCAACCGATACTGTTCAAGTTGTAAAACGATTGATTGCTCCCATTACAAATACAGGAAGAAATGTAACTACAGATCGTTTTTACACTTCAGTCCCACTAGCAGAGGCACTTTACGAAGAGCACGGACTAACTTTGGTAGGCACAATGCAAACCAATCGGAGGTTTATTCCGAAAGAAATGAAAGATGTCAAGGATAGACCCCTTCATTCTAGTTTTTTTGCCTTTACCGATCCTAAAAGTAAGAGGACTCCTGTTACACTACAATCGTACATAACCAAGGAAAAGCCTAAGAGAAACCTAATTCTACTATCCACTCAACATAATGATGACAACGTGGCCATGGAAGGCAAAATGAAATCTGATATTAACCTATTCTACAATTCTACAAAAGGCGGGGTGGATTCAATTGACCAAATGGCGCGAAAATATTCGACAAAGAGATCTACCCGGAGATGGCCACTTTCAGTATTTTACACATTGATTGATGTAGTGTGTATAAATACATTTTCTCTGTACATTCTAAATTTTCCAGATTGGAATAAAGCTAAGACAAATCGTAGAAGGATTTACCTACAAGAGTTGGGACTACAACTTATCAGACCCCATGTAACCAATCGATCAAGAAATCTAGTTGGAGTTCAAACACGAGTTGTTATGGCCATGGAAAGTGTTTTAGGACGCAAAGTTACTGTACCAACTCCAGCCAAGCAACAGAGGGTGAGCGGGAAAGGCCGATGTTACATGTGCTGCTCTGCTGCTTCATCAAAGAAGGAGAAGCTCAATAAACTGTGCAAAACAACCATTGTGTGTTGCAACTGTGAAAAGTATGTTTGTGGTAGGCACAGTGAAAAGACCAATATTTGTCAGAGATGCAAAACAGAAGATTCTGAATCGTCAGATTAGGTTAGCAAATTAAAAGAACGGTGTCGAGAATGCCAGTTGTTTTTTGACGATGGTAAAATTTATCATAAATATATTTAAAATAAACTTTTTTCTCAATATTTTAATGTTTGACTATGTTTGATATGACATCTACCAAAACTATTGTAAACTGTACTAATAAACTGCATTTAAACATGTTTAACAAATGTGGACATTTTTTGACCCTCCCTTGGTCCTGCGCGTAACCAATTATATTTTGGTCCATCTAGGGTTAAATCTAAATTTTAACTACATTTTTTCTAATTTAGAAATTCCTTTGTTCGTATATTTATAATTATTTGGTCATTATTAACATTTAATTCAATTATAAACTGATTTGTGATTGTTGAAGAATGTTAGCTCGATTACGTCATATTCTTATATCAAGCAGTAGATGCCCATATGTGTACTCTCATACGTATATGGAAGGGAGTGGGTCAATTCCAGTCATCGCTATTGTATACGGCGCGGCAGGGGAATTATTTGGTACGTCGAATTACCAATGTACGTAAATATGTGATAAGATTAATGAACTTAAGTGTATTTTTTAATTTTGTACCCCTTAATAGAAAGAAAAGAAATTTTTTTAAAGTTAGCTTAATGTAGTAAGTAACACCCGAAGACGTATGAGAGTGTTATACCTGTCGAAACGTTGTGTTTGTTCCTTAAAACTATTGATGCATTGCTAATAAAATATTGTCTACCAATCATGGAATGTTAATTACCATTACTAGGTGTTTATTTTATTTCTGGAAAGAAAAACATGTTATGATTAAAATAAGTTATAGAATTACGGGGTATTAACTTATGTAATAACATTTTTCTATGATTAACAATAAGTACATTGTATAATATATTGTTATCTCCAGTTTATTTGTAAGTTATAATTTTTATAATTGTACTGACTTTGATTACTTGACTCATTGTGTAAACTAATTTAAAAATTTTAAAATTAAAAAAAATAAAAAACAGATAGGATATATAAATGAAATATAAGACATTTTTCAATACTATTCAATATATTTATCTTCAATATATTATACGTGACTTCATTATTATATTATACACCTATATTATCATTATCAGTAATTTCTTCGATTAAATTTCTTCGATAACAATCGATTAATCGATAATTCTTAAAAATTTGTTCTTACTTTTCAGCGTGACGCGGTTTCTCGACCAACATCCCATCCCAAAGTGTCTAACGGGCGCAAAGAAGTATAACTTCAAAAAATATTTTTTTTTAAAGTTATGATTTCACATTCTCCTACATTTATGTTTTATGTTGAGTGGACGATAAGACGTATCAGTCATAATGTGGCCTAATATGTAATACTTATAATATACAACAATTAAAACTTAACAAAATCACCTGGACGCAAAATGTAATAATCAAAAGTCTGTTTGAATGCAAATCCACACATTTGTATTTAATAGAATACCACGTTTAAATATCATAGTCGTCTACAAATTATTAATTTATCAACAGCAGCTTAATTTTGTATCATAGTGACCAACGTCATTCAGTTTCAAAACGAGGGACCAATCTGCTAACATTTAATGTCTTCTGTTGTATAAGAGCCTAGCATATCTGGGTATTTTAACTGTATACGTTCTTTTGAGTATAAATAATATATAAAAAATAATAATAGTGATTCTAGTCATAATTTAATCACAATCTGGAAACAGCTGTGCCATCAATGACAAATGTATTTCGGTTATTGTAAATAATATTTTCAAATAGTAATAAGAAAAAATAGCTTACAAAATAAATAAATATTACAAACATATTATTTATCAAATAAAATTAAGTTAAGACTCCATGATTATAATATTATTAAAGAGGAACGCACAAGTTTAACTTTGATGTTAACTTTAAAAAGCAAACTTACGAATAATAAGTCGTAAGTTATTCTTTCCCTCGTAAGGATAGCTCTCAAACCTACAGTTTGACAATCAGGGAATGATTTGATCAGAAAAATCGACAGCTTAAAGTTGTTAAAGTTTATTTTTCGTGACATCGGTGCCTTTAGATAGGTACCTTTATGATTTAAGTAAACGGATCTAGGTCGATAAAAACATGGAGTTTACAGAAAAACGTCATAGGATACCACTTTTCCAAAATTATTAGTGACATTCAAGATATATTATTGACTCATGGTGTTTGGATAGTGGCGGAAAGCCATTGTCGATCAGATTTCTGTTTAATCATTTGTCCTATGAGTTTTATAATTTATTTTCCAGGCCGCTTTCCTTCTTTGTAATTCCTTTTTGTTCTTCTTGGCACACTTTGCGCCAACGTTGTCACCCCTAATCATCCCCGGTGGAAGTGCTTACCATAGAAATCGTTTCGTTCCTAGTGTCTTCTTATTATTTATCTGCATTCGTTAAACCTTATAACACCACTAATCTCTTGCCCGGCTTAAATATGTGACTTATTCGCTGGGTCGCTGTCCTTAAAATACTTCATCTTCATTTATCCGCATTGATATTCTCAGCACTCTTGTGCCAACCCTAACACACCTCTCCCCTCACCTAGTGGCCGCCACCAGGATCACTGGACACTTTTCTCTCTAACACACTTGCATTCCCCTTTCTCTAATTTCTTCAGGATTCTGTTCAATTTATCTGGATCTAAGTTTTCTTCATGCTTCCTTGTTCATGTTCCTACACTCCGTGGTCTATCCTATCGTTATTCCGCTTGACCGCCTTTTTAAACACACGACATCCCCACCAACCTGCACCATGTTTGTCGTTTTCTTTGCCATCTCTCTTGCAGTTCACACAAAACACCTTGTCCTTCTTCTCCTTGTTGGGGCAATCCTGATAATCATGTTCTTCCGTACAGTACAAACAACCCGGTTTCTCACTACTGCAGGGTTTGGCAATGCGCCCGAACTTTTGACACTTGTAGCACCTTGCTACGTCCACATATTCCTTCACTCGGTAGCGCTGCCATTCAATGAAAACCCTCTCTATTGATCTTAAACAATTTCTCATTCAGATTGAGCACTCCACTACAATATACCATTTCTTACCATTTAATCTCTTATTATTGTACTTATGGCGAACTTCAAACTCCTTCTAGAACGCCTTTTCGGTTATGCCTATTCCTTGAACGTTCCTGCTGAACACCTTTTCCCTGATGTATACTTCTTTCAGGTCACTGCTCACATCATAGATAATGATTACTGGTCGCTTCCTGGCTGGTTTCCCCTCCTTCAGTCCCGCTTCCTCTAGCACCTTCTGCTTCAAAGGATTCTCTGCGCCTTCTTTATACAATGCCTCTACAATGACGCTATTTGTTATACTAGTGCTTGTTATTATACGCTATATGTTCTTCACTCTGAGACCTATCTCTGACGACATGACTAGCTTCTTGAGAGTCGTGATGATCTCGGAGCTCTCCTTCTCGTGCCTATTGAAGACCAACTTAGGGGCTGGCTGGACCGGTCCCTTCACTCCAATCACTTTGGGAACTTATTTCTTCTCTGTGACCGCTGGTGCATAAGAAGACCCTCCTGCTGCTGGTTGAGCACCTTGATTCTTTTCAAGTTCTTCCCTCACTGTCTTTCTGACTACTTCCACAAGGGCACCTCTTTCTTTGACTCTTGCCTCTATCCTGACTGTCCACACGGCACCATGTCACCTCATATTTCATTCTATGTAAGATCTTTTCCAGCCTCTTATGCTGAGGCTTCTTTACCATTTTTTGGATGGTGGGTTGTCTCAACCAATTTATGATCAGTTCCATTCCAACGTCCATGTTCTTCAATGAGTCTTCTCCGAATCTTTCCCATTAAATGTCCTGTTCCTGCTCAACACGCTTCTTCTTTGTTTTCTCCGCTGATCATTCCTTATCGTTCCTTACTGTCTTCTTGGTGCCTTCAACCTACGACCCCGTAAGGCTGCTGACTGAGTTGGTTCGACTACACTGGCTATCACCACGATGCCTCCCTAATCTCCTTTCCTGCATATGTTTCATTAGAAACTCTTCTTCGGCTTTCCTAATGTCTTCTTCATTGCTTCTCTCCTCTATCTTCTTAGAGTTTCCTGCCATTCTTGCCAAATGATATAATGATCCAATGACAGACCAACTAAATCCAACAAGCCAACTACTAAACAATACACAAGCTCATATAAGAGTGTAATCCTCAGCCAGAATCCTAAAAATCCAAAAATACAAATTACGTGTGGTTAGTTTTTAGTCCCCGGTTTATTTGAGCTTTGCCAATTGCTCCGGCGCCGTCCACTGGCCTATACCCAACGGTCAAACTTCCTCGGACACCCCTGAAGCCCGCCTAGCACCGTCACAGGCTCAGTGCATATGCCCAAGATTCTTCAACCAGTTTTCGACAATCCACAATTTTTTGTGCCACAAGCTTTTGTCCGGATTTAACATTTGAGGCGTCCCCACTAAGCGTCACCAGGTACCCCGACCAGAGTGCAAGGGAGGTCTCCTACATTTGGTGAGGGTGGAGCTCTGACTGGGCCCATTCACCACAGCTGTACCACACCAATTGGAGTGTTAACTCTTCAAAGTGTATTTTTTTCTTTTTCTATTTTTGTCCTTTTTTGGGCTTTCCTTGTTTTTGTCACACAACAAACACATACCTTACATACTACTTTCATTCTCACCCCGCGAGGCAAACCACAGCGATCCTGTATTCCCAAAACACCTCCGTGTTTTTAAAGACGACTCATATGCTACCTGTATTTGACGGACGGGCACTTGTTTTGCCCTACCCTAAAACTCCAGCTGGCAGGGACAGGCTGGCTCCTTCTGCCAGCAAGCCGGGACACCTTGATCAGCGGTGACTGATCAAGTCAGAGTTATGCTATCAGCTATGCCAATGACAATACCCTGGGACGTAAGCCTCCCATCGACAATATATGGTTGACAGTATAAAAACATCAAAGTCTCTACAGATTGGCTTAAGGAGGGGGGGGTGGAGAAGAGAAAATGGGATGAGAGGATAGGGTGGGAATAGAAGAGTCTGGTATGGAAGAGAAGTAATACCAGACTCAGCTCGGGACCCCGTGGACGCCAGCACACGTACTTACAAGGGTAAGCCCCTGGGGTGAGAGAGAGAGAGAGAGAGAGAGAGAGAGAGAGAGAGAGAGAGAGAGAGAGAGAGAGAGAGAGAGAGAGAGAGAGAGAGAGAGAGAGAATCAAAATCAAAATCAAAATCTTTATTTACTCACTCAAATATAAATCATAAGGTTACATAGATACATAAATATATGAAGAAAATAAATACATCGATATATATCACTTACAAGGTTATACAAAAGGTAGATGAAAAAAAGAAAGAAAAAAATCTACATGTTTTATATGTGAGTACCTTCCACATAAGCCCAAGGCTTGTGCGTGGAAGGGAGTTCTTTAATTCAAAAATAAAAATAGAGAATAAAAAAAGCTCAATCTTAAACAGTACAATGAACAATTAATACTAAAACTAATGGACTACTCTTATTCAGGATTAAATAAAAACTTCAAACTGAATAAAATACACAATTTGATGAGTTATGGCAATTTAATAAAAATAAAAACTAAACAATTTTGGATGGTATTTAAAACAAGAAAATGTTAAATGCCTTTGATTAGGGTTATTATGAAAGAAAAAAAATGTATATATGTATATATATAAAAAAAATAAACACAATGGATAAAGGGGAAAAAAAAGAACTATGCAGTAAAATGAAATCAAAGAGCAAGAGGCAGAAAGTCAGAGGGACGAAGGAAGTGCAATGTTATGAAGCGGTCATCTATACTCAGAACTGATCAGGGCCTCAACCGATTCCTCCTCCAGGTCCATAAGCCAATTGGTTATCATTGTTTTATAAACATATAAGCTAACTTGTGGAAATTTAAGAGGGTTCGGTAAATTTCTAAACAACAGGTGAGCAGTGTAATGTGAACAAGTATAATTAACTGTTTTGAAAATTTTTGGAACTAAGGGGTTTAAGCTTACTGCATGCCGCGTTTCATAATGATGCAAGTTGACAGAAAAATTTAATAATTTCCGAGTACGAATAAAATTTCTCCGACAGTTAAACTCAGATGTTCCATGTATTTTGTTATCTAATGAACATTTTATAGTGTTTTGGAAACCTTATTTTAAAACTTATGACAAGTTAGTGGTCAATATTGCTATTAGGTCTTTTAACCTATTTAACTCCTCAGGCTGTGGTTTATCTTATATGACAACAGGAAATATTTAAGGCACTTATTTTTTTCTGGGTCAAATGTTACACTCCAAACTTTTTTACCAGGAAATAAAACTGATAAACATATTACTGCCTGGATAAAAATGTTTCGATAAAACAAAGTCTCCTAACCAATCATTACATAAATAATTAAATTAATACATTTAATAAACTTATTCATTATTATTCATTATTCATCTCTAAGACACCGATCGTAGAGATATGGGCGAATATGAGGAGTGAATGAGCGTGATGAGTGTAGATGAATGAGTGTAGTCATTGTTACCATCTGAGTTCGACTTAGCTCAGAAAGGACTATTTATTAATAGCTCAATAGCCAGGGCAACTATGGGACCTACAGCTTTACGTGGAATCCGAACCACGTAGTGTTGGTCTGATTTTCAGCTAACTGACAAGTCTGACACTCAGTTCTCTTCCCTATAAAACATCCGAACATTGACTACCATTCAACTTATGTTATGATTTTGAGTTAATCATATATTTTAACGTTTATTATTGGTTAAAATACATATTAATAGCTTATAATAATCAATCGCTGCGTACGCAAATACCCTTTTATGTAACTGCCTAATTAATTAATGATGAGAAGAGTACCAGTTATTAATAAAAAATTTTAATTAAAATGCCACTGTTTA
>JAQJVL010006928.1:0-26463 GCA_035578905.1 Stictocephala bisonia | reverse complement strand
TCCTTTTTCCCAGCCGTACCGCGGGGCTACAAAATATCAGAAACGCCGCTCCAGAGATATTATGCTCCGTTAGATAGTGCCCTGCGAAAAATACAGCAAATCACTGTTACAATCGTGGATCAAGACAATCGCCTGATCTTGAACCCATTTGTAAATAACATTGTTTATCTACACCTACAGAAATTACGGTAGACAAAACTCAACCCCACGCGTAAAACTAGAACATTCAACACTCATATTTTTTCCCCATCAAAATTCTGGGCCAGGAACGGCAAACACAAAATTATCAACCATCCGAGCAAACTGTCAAATTATCAATCTAAACACATCAAACCATATATATATATCGAAATTCAATCTCTGGTCCACTGGTCCCGAAATTCAAGCTCTGGGCCAGGAACGGCAAATCCCTACTACATTCAGATTACGTTTATAAAAAGATGTTATTTCAGTCCTTGGACATTCAATTACATTTTATAAATAAAACAGAGTATAGGCTGATCCTGTTTTCTCTGTCTACCTAGCGGTTTTCTTGCATTGCTGGCTTTTCACATTGCTGTTTTTTCCGTTATGTGCTTTCAATTTGATCCTCTGTGATTATACTTTATGAAGTAGGTTCCATGTAAGCTTCACACATGTCACACCTATCAGATTGTCTATAATGAAACTAAGTTAAATTCCGATACAGAAATGTTACGGTACATGCTAGGCTCTACTGGTTTGTCGTTTTCTACATCACATTTTTATTTTTATATTTTCTACGCCAGTTGCATTTTTAACATACTATTCAAACGTTGTTAAGGGAAAACGGTCCAAACTCCTATGACAAATGTACGTGGACCTCTCGGGATTTGAACCCATGACCCTCTGCTTTGGAAGAAGAAGTGCTAACCACTAGGCTAGCAAGTATATTATATTCGTTTTGTATTATACAAACTAGGCATTTTTTAAACATCTAGGTTTGACTTTAAATATTGCCGATTTGTTGTAGCTCAGCAATAATGGATTCTAACTATTGAAATAATGGATGTGCTCTCGTACATAGTCTTATATCTCTACATCTAAGGAACGATTGAATTTGCGATTATAAAACCCCGTCCATCTGTTGAGACAGTATTTATACATTTAAAATGGGATAATTTAAAAGTTTTTTTAAATGGTGAGCCAGTATGATTTGGCTAATCAGGATTTATAAGTATTAGTTAAAGGATCTTTCTTTTGGTACACATTAAAAATAGGCTTTTTCGAGATGTGCAGTGTTCCTAAATAGAACCTTTTACTAACTTGTATTTTGTCTCCACATTGTGAATGGTGCTTAACGTTATAAATAGGCATTTTCGAGATGTGCAGTGTTCCTAAATAGAACCTTTTACTAACTTGTATTTTGTCTCCACATTGTGAATGGTGCTTAACGTTATAAATAGGCATTTTCGAGATGTGCAGTGTTCCTAAATAGAACCTTTTACTAACTTGTATTTTGTCTCCACATTGTGAATGGTGCTTAACGTTATAAATAGGCATTTTCGAGATGTGCAGTGTTCCTAAATAGAACCTTTTACTAACTTGTATTTTGTCTCCACATTGTGAATGGTGCTTAACGTTATAAATAAGCATTTTCGAGATGTGCAGTGTTCCTAAATAGAACCTTTTACTAACTTGTATTTTGTCTCCACATTGTGAATGGTGCTTAACGTTATAAATAGGCATTTTCGAGATGTGCAGTGTTCCTAAATAGAACCTTTTACTAACTTGTATTTTGTCTGCACATTGTGAATGGTGCTTAAAAGCAAATTTATTGGGATATCGGCGGTTAGGGTCTTTTGACTTTTTAAAGTTTCTAGTTGTGGTTTCTTGAAAAAAATGAGACTTTGCATTTTGAGTAATTTTATAAAAAGGATTGCACTGAGCTTTTTTCCGTTGAAGTAATGGCAACACTCCATTTAAGTAGGCAATGATTTATATATTTTTTTACGGTTTTGACTTCTTTATCTAATACTTGAACTCTCTCTCTCTGCTTACTAGTTAAGGCTAGCCTGGTGACATTTTCATCTTTTATCCCTTTCCCACGAAGTTACATCTCGGGGTTTCCTCCTAACTTTTTTCAGGGACTATGACATTAGTGTCTACATTTACATATTGGTTTTCTACCCCATTAAGAAATAGGCTCGTTCTTTCGTTAGTTTCACAGTCATTGAATAACTGCTATTGACCCACCTGTGAAGATGAGCTTAACAATATATTTTCTTCATTTCATTTTCTATCTGATTTTGAAATAATGATTTGTTCTAAATTCATATTATTGGACTGAATCAAATAGGTTGTGAAATTTTTTCTTAAGCTAAATTTCTTGGCTTTACTCTTTCTCTGTCTAAAAATAATTAAAATTAGAGTTTAAAGTAATATATTTTAACTTTTAAAAACTACTCTATTTTTAAATGGTATATTGAAACACTTTTATACTAAATGAATCCTTTAATGTCTAAAACTTATTTTTTAATACAAATTAAAAAATACTATGAAAGCATATTGGTATTTATTTAATAAATTAGTTAACTTTATTTACTAAAGGTTTAATTAATCTGAAAGACTAATAAACCTAAGCCATTCATATCACGCCAGAAGCTGTTTACGCAACACGACGATTCCTTGTGTGTATCTTTAGCCGTAGAGATAAAATGTTAATAAAATGTATATGTATATTTTAGGCACATGTATGTATATTTTAGGCACATGTATGTATATTTTCGTCCGATGCCAAATTTTGGCCGTTAAATTTACTATTCAGATAGTTTTGCTATATAAAAGTAATGTATTTGATTTGACTAGGAAATTAAATCATATATTTAGATATTTTATATTTGTGACATGTGTCTTAATTGTATATTTAAATTTTTTCATACCTTTACTCTTATATTTTGTGATTGTTCAAGCTCAACGTGTATAAAAATATTTTTTTAGTTTAAGAACGCTCTAAATAGTGACGAGGATAGGATATGCTCAGCCAGTTCGTTCCAGCACGGGAGGTAATATGATCCGATCTAGTGAGCAATCATTAAAAAGTTAAATATCATAACATTTTCAGTGTTTTGTAACATTATTGATTTAAGTAATTATAAAAAATATATAGCAAAATTAATAGATATTCTCGCTTATTTGTTTCTATTAGTATAAAAAATTCCTTAGATTATCATTTTCAATCTAAATACGATCAGTGACGAAGGTTCAATCATTAATAAATAAAAAATGTATACATTACGATTTTCGACACTTAATTGTGCCGAATTAATTGCTAAAGTGTCTTATCTATCTTTATTAAAAACATAGATTATATAGATGAGCAAGTTGGCACAATCCAAACCGGTGTTGGTACAAGTTGGGCCATGTATTTGGTAGTGATGACAAAGGCACCATTCAGCGGAAGTGTAGAGCCCGCCACAAGGCGGTGCCTTTGTTCCCAACTAAACTTTGCTTCTCTTTGTTCACTTCTCTCATATTTGCTCTGACTTAGAGAAGATTACATTACACACTTATACAGTATTAATTAATAGATATAGAATCACGGATTAAATGTTATACTTTTAGTATTTAACGTTGTCTTATAGTGCTATTATTGAGAGCATACTCGTCATATATTTATAAAGAAGAAAAATCCAATAGATTTATTGTTGGACTAGTAGCACTCTAGCTCACATCGAAATCACGTCCCACCCTTAAGCTGTGCGCACACCGGCGCGGGAAGCGGGAACGGTTGCGGTCGCGATCAGTTCTTGGAAATATGTGATGTGCTCCAGGAAAAGGGACCTTATGATACATGAGACACTTTTTGAGTTATTCACATTTTCTTGTAGTCTTTTTCTTGCTGAATCCAATGGTATTTTTAAAAAAATTCTATCTTAAAATTTGACAAAGTTATGGAAGTTTGAAATATTACTTTTAATGGCGTTAGTTTACGGTAAATCACGTTTAAAGTTAATTAAAGTTTAACCTAATGAAACATGCATGATTTATTACTATTTTGCTACCTATTTGGTATCAAAATGTTGCACATTGTCTGGGCAACAAAATAAATAGGAGAACACATGTTATTGAAACACTTTTTTTTCATTTTATAAAAAATTAATGACTAAGGGTAATGAAAAAATTCAAATATTTTGGAAGAAAATTTAATAATTTTCAAATTTACATTTTCTACATAACAATGTGCTGTGTTATTAAAGTTTAAACAGTTGTTATGGTGATACTTATGCTGAGTGATATTTAAAAAAAATGTTTACATGAGGTCAAAAACTTTACTTCTTCTTCTTCTTCGAAGTTCCGGGTTCCTGGGCTGCTTTCGGTTTGGTGATTTGTTGCTTCCGCGCTCTCTTTCTAGGCTTTGGAGTCAATAATATTTCTTCTTCCTCTTCTAACTCTGTTAATACTTCTTCATTAGTAGGCCTACTTGCAATGGGTTCTGGGCCTGGATCTGGGCATAGTAAGTCTTTGTGGGCTTCGTCACAGTAAGGCCTAATTTTTTGAAATAGATAATTTTTCCGTTTCCAGGAGAGCCCCTCAGGAACAATTTCTGTTGGGTGGTCTTCAATAATTCCTGTGTCACTAGTAATAGTAAAAGTAACTGCTGGCCCCCCAATTGTCATTTGACATGTCACTTTGCCAACATGTTCATCCCCACTCTTAAAAGAAAAATGGTTGTATGTTGTTATATTCTTAATCGCTTTCCATTTTTTTCTTGCAAAGTAGCCAAGCCAGTCTGCCTGTCAATACTGATTGGTTAACTTTGGAAACAGGGGTTGAGTTTGAGATAATTTCAACTACATCAGCAAGACAACTTGCTTTCCCTACTCTAACTTTTTTCTTCAGTAACCCAAATGCCCAATCACAGGCAAATTTTGTGTGGCCTACTGGGAGAAATGACAATGTTATGTTTGTGTGCAACTTATTGATTATTCTCCAAGCCAAGTAACATGTGACAATATTGTTTTTGTTCTGGCCCACACAGTTATCCGCATGTAAGTATAATTTTTTTTCTCCCAGACCGTGATGTTCTAAATAATGATGTAAATAGCTTATAATAGCGTTTGCCCCTTTAGCAACACTGCAGGATTCTGGTATGACAAAATTATGCTGAACTTTAACAGTATCATTCATAATGCCAAATAGGCCTACTTTAAAAGGTGTTAAAAAATAAATAGGTCCTGGCTGAAGTGTGTTGAACGGTATGTGAATTTGCTGCGCAAAGTCAAATGAGTAATGGATATTTCCATTGTAGGAATTGGGAACATGCTTTTCATTTTCAATATGAAGTTCATTTTTATGATCTTCAAAATATTTTACTGTGTCTTTGATTATGGACTTATAGGCAGCCCTTTCTGTCTCAACTCGCCTAAGATGTTCTTGGCACTTTTCAAAAAAGGCGGATTTTTCCTCGTCACTTACACCCCGCAATTGGCTGTGTGTAGTGTAGTTTCTTTGACACAGTTCACATAAGTCGGTTTTGGGTTTCATTATGACTATGTCAGCACAAAATGTATTCCAGATCTTTCGGAACGCAGGTCCACTTACCCAGATTTCATCGTTTGCAATACAAATGTCTTTGTATTTTCTGTAAAGTATAGACTTATTGTCAGAAGAAGGAAGCAACTTAACAATATTGTATTGTGATGCTAGCCTACCTGGCATAAACAATGCTGACTCCTCCGCATAGTTTCGAATGAAAGATACAATCTTGTCTACAGTTTCATGCTTAACTGTACTTTTTGGGGTTCTTTTAAAATTACCATGAATGGGAGGCGAGATCCCATGTTCTTTGTAATGTCGCATTAATCTTTTAAATCTCTTAATCTTAATTGAGTGGGAGAGCAAATACAATTTTTCACAAACAGGAATGCCTCTCAACATGTACATCATTCGATTTCTTTCCCTCTCTTTAGTTACTATAGAGTTTCCTCTTTTAACGCTATCACTGGATCGGGACATACCTCTTATTTCGCCCAATATGACTAGGTCCAAAATGTTGGTTCCCTCAGAGTAGTAGTCTAGATTTCTACTATCAAAATTGTACTGTAGCAACTCATCTAATGTAAAGTTATTAGTGCACCGTTTGGCGCAACAGCCTTCTATCTTGCAGGTCCTGATTGATGCATCGTCTTCATTAGCTCTGGCATCCGTTTCAACCGCCTCCTGTAACACATAAAAATCATTAGGCTAACAGTTTAATTGAATGTTAACACAAGTTTATGAACATGAAAGTTATGGCAGAAGATAAATATGCGCCGACATCGCTTTGCCGTTTTCGACTTATCGCTACTACCGAATGTAAGGTTAGGCTAGGTTAGGTTAAGTTTTACTATTAACTTCAACTATCAAATTAACGATAGTCTAGGTTAATGAGACGAACTTACCCAAATAGGCAAGATATTCCCATTGTCCTCTTCATCCCCGACAACTGGCACTTCTTCATCAAAAGTTTCAGCGAGTTCAATGGGTACATCCAAAAGTTGGTCCACAGCAAGTAATGCGTCTTCCTAAAACAAGTAACATATTACTTGCAGCTTTGTAAGCCAGTAACATTTTATTTATATTTGAGTGGTATTTCTATTACAAGATTGTTCAAGAAACCGAAACAAAGACTTAGGCCTAGAATACATGTTCTTAGTAGGCTATAGCCTAGGTTAAGTCTTGTAATTTATTTAAAATAGAAGCCTACAAGCTATTTAATGGGCTACATAGTGTTAGTATTATAATTAACTTACCTCAAAAACTACAGGAATATCATCAATGGATATCTCAACTACCTCCTGTTCTGGAGGCTCAAGTTCTGCTGCCAAACTCTGATCTGAATCACTTGCAGATGAATCACAATCTCTGTCATTGTTAAAATAATCTTCAAAGACCCCTCTAAGGTCTTCAGGAATCCCTTCACCACCATAACGATTTATTATTCGAGCTATATCTTCCTCCATCCTTAACAATTTACTGCTAAAACATGAAAAGTAGCTTGTTTATCTTTAGCATTCAAACATGTAAACAATACAGTCAACAACAACAGCTGACTTTCAGACAGTGATGTGGAAAGACATAACAAAAAAAATTCCCCCTCTAAACATAGTGAAATCATAGATTAAGTTTACATAGGCTTAATCTATGGTAAAATATTTTATTGTTACTTTAAAGTCATAATAATTCCATGGAGGAATAATCTTATTCTTCCTACATGAATAATTCCCCAAGGAAATACAACAGTGTATGAAATGTAAAAGGGACCTTAACTTACTTCCATGCTATTTAAATGGAGTAAGTTAAGGTCCCTTTTCTTAATCGTGCAAGGGTCCACGAAAACCGATTATTTAATTGTTTTACAATTAATAACTAAATTAAAAATAGTTTTTCTATGTGAAGAAACATATTTACTACTAATTTCAATAAAAACCTAAAAATCGATGTTTTTGACCTTATTTCATAAAATCAGCTGTACTGAAAATTTTTGTCATGTATCATAAGGTCCCTTTTCCTGGCGCACATCACATATGATGTCGGCCATTTCAACCGCGGGAATTTGGAGGGGGTCACACCGGGGCGGGAGCGGTCACAAAGCGGGAGCCAGTCCAGTAGTAAGTGTTGATGTTTTAGTGAACCGTCCGTATCGTGAGTATAGTTTTGATTGCCAATGTGAACTTACCGTGGTCCATAAACCATTAATAGTAGTTGCATATTTTGTTATCCATCAGTGGCTAATCCATCATACATATCCATGACCATGTCAAATTCTGACGAAGAAGAAGCATTACTGTTGCTTGCTTTGAACGAAGATGAAGAACGAAGGAAAACGTGGGTACATGATATAAATAAAGAAAGACTTCAATATGGAGAGTACCACACACTTATGCCTCAATTGAGATAAGACGATAAAAGGTTTTATATATATTTTCGAATGTCCCAGGAATGTTTTGATGAGTTACTAGATTACAGTTCGAATAAAACTGGAAAGGGATTGGGTTGTGGTGCGGCGGGGGAACGGAGTTGCCAGATTGAACGCTGCCACTTGGTGCTTCTCACTAGAACAACAACTGGTCCTACCACACTCCCCGTATAGTTATATGAGTACCGGTGTGACAATACCTAGAGGTTATTCCTAGAACCCATTCCACTGTCGTATCCATGGAGATTTAACTGTCAAACAAGCCTAAATAATATGATTAGTGTTTTTAAACATTTAATTAGGATACAAATAACTTATTTTATAATAAAAGTATACATTTGAAGTAATAGCGGTCAATTATATTTAATATAAAAAATAATTAAAAAAAAAAAAAAAATGGAAACACTACAGATAAATAACAAGATTTTATTATTATATGTAAATGAATCCATATAATTGTACATTTAAGTAAATTGTTAAGTTATTCCTGTATAGTGGAAATCACAAATAGAATAAAAACAGCAGTTTAACAATTGGCTCAGAGATTTTTATACAGTTTTAACACATTTAAAAATAAAAACCCATTTCTCATTGACTAATGACAATCAAAGGAGAGGATGTATTAAGCTTGTAAGAAGATTTTTTTAACATTCATAGTGAAATAAGGAATATTGTGAACAGTAAAAAAGTCAAGCAATTTTGATTAAATATCCATTAAAGCCATAGAAGAGGCTAATATATTAAATTAACTGAAATTGAAGAAGATATTTTAAGAATATATAAACATTTGGTGAGATCAACCCTTTATTACTACTGCACTTACATCAGCTAATAGCCATTTTGATTCACCGGAAGAACCAGCCAATAAAGAGACTTGTGTACTTACCCATTGTTAGCCGGAGCAAATTAAACTCCATTCGAATAACTAATTGAGAATATATATATATATATTTGGGATATAAAAAAAATAAATATTGTAACTTGTCGAATTCGAATTTTTCTTTTACTTTGAATTGTAATTGATAGGATGATTTTTTTAATAAACCGCTTTTGTACCTTTGTAATTTGAGCTATATTTTATTTAATAGTTTTTTATCACCTTCTTGAACAGTAATAAATAGTTAGTAAATCATCCCTTTTGCACCGGAATTTTTTTATTGCTACTTTTAAATTTAAGTACAGATATATAAATTAAAATAAAGATATTCACTTACCAAGGTTGAATTTTGTTAATAGAATTATTTGAACAAACAAATACATTTCAAAATTCTGAAAACTGTAATTCTCTTTCTTCAGCACAAGGGGTTAATGGGTGTATACCACCCAAGTCATCATCACTGTTTTCTGAACTTTCTTCTTCCTCTTCAAACATTAAACTTCCGTCTTCGATGTCGTGGTGTAGCTCCAATCTGTCGATGTCCCCGCAGTCCTCGTCATTTGAGTATTCAGCTCCAAGATTGATGATCAGGCTCTCCACAGCATCTTCCATGATGCCCTCATTTTCCCAGGCTCCTTGAATCACTTTTCGTGTGTGTTCGACAGCTTTCCCCCAGACATTTGGTGTCACTTTTTCTATTGCTTCTTTTGTAAGTTTTGTTATTTCTGAAATTGTAAATTTCTTATTGTGTTCAGCAACATATCCTTTTATTTGTGCCCAGATCAGTTCTATTGTGTTAAAATGGCAGTGGTAAGGGGGTAATCTTACTATTTTATGGCCTTTATCTTTAGCAATTTCATCGACTATATAAAGGGGTGGATTTGGTTTATGAAGTGAAATCAGATGAAAAAGCTCTACTTTCTTGAAATCTTCTTCAAACTGAATATTGTGGTTCTTTAACCAAACCATCATATCATTCTTCGTCGAATACATTGTCGGAGCTTTGTCCAGTAGTTTAGAGTGATATGGAGCATTATCCATTACTATTACAGACGGTTTTGTCAAATTATTTACTAACTTTTCACTAAACTACTTATAGAATGTTTCGTGGTTCATTTCTTCATGATAGTCATTTGTTTTTTTAGAAGGAAACAGTAGAAGGCAATTTTGCAAAAATCCTCTAGAGCTGCCAGCATGCAAAATTATTATTCTGCCTCCTCGACCTAGCGGCGCTGCCAGCGTTCCATCTTTCGAGTCATCCGTCCAACCCTGCCGCCTTGTATGACCAGTATTCACCCAGGTTTCATCCAACCAAATGAAGGCCGCAGGGGAATACCCAACAGAGTCAAAATTTTACATTTTTCAGGAGAAGAAAATTAAAACTTAAAACGCTCTTACTAAGAAACTGTTTGTTTTATTGAAACTATTATTGCACAGTTCCATTGGTCTTTTAATGCCTAATAAGCTATTAAAATTTTGTCATTTTAAGTATCTAAAAATTAGCACGAGGTATTTTTTTCGCTTCCAGTGTCATGACTCAGTTGGGTTTTCCCATGTTCCTTGACGAAAGGGGAAAATGAAAATAAAACCCGACCATTTAAGATACTTTTATACTTGTCAATTCTTTATCAAAACATGGTATTTAACAAATTATTGTTTACATAAACTAAAAAGTAATAATATTTTTGGTTTCACTTTGAAATGGCTAGGGTCTCACAAACGTTTCTAGTGTTGAATATTGTCATAATATGTCTGCCTGAAAAAAACAAATAAAGATTACATTTCTGGAATTTATTTCCTTCACTTGTGGTTACAGGTTTTAAATGACAATACAGTAATTAATTAGATCTGAATTTGTAAAGAATAGGGCGTTCATAAGGGCAGTAACAAATTATAATACTTACTGCATGACATGTAAACATTTTGACTTTATTATGCTTAGTGTCTCTTTTTCGCACTACTATCAGTTTTTAAATTATTTTATCAAGTTGAAAACTTTACTTAATGTAGTTATTAAAAATATATTAAGGTTTATTATGCCTACCTTTAATAATCAATGTCGTCTTGAAATAAGTCATGATCAAGAACTGCTGGCAAACTGTCTTGGGTAGTCAACAGGTTAGTGTAAAACTCCTCGGAACCTTCGTTTTCACAGAATCTCATAAGCACCCTGAGGTCTTTAAGTTTTTCTTTTGACAAGGGAATGGGTGCATCATATAACTGCAGTGGCTCTTCAAGCTGTTGTATAGGTTCCAGGTCTTTTTTTAGTCTCCTCTTCCTCTCCTTTTCAATTTCCTGAGTAGTTAACTTCACTTCTGCAGTGAAGAATGCTCCATTATACGACATTCTGTGTTCTACAGATCGCTGTTTTACTTGAACAAACCTAAGCTGTTTGATTGGTCTGATTTCAAAAGAAAACTTTTTTTTATATCCCTTTGACTGAAGAAAGTCACCCCAATTTTTGAAAATTCCTTGATCACATGCAACTACCACAAACGGCGATGGTTTTGCTCTTGCTCCTTCGATCACTTCTCTCCAACCAGCAGGAGTTTCGGCTTTAGAAGATTTTGGTATCAATGCCATATTCTTATCAGTCTCCATGTAAGAATGGCCACGCACGGGATAAGTCACAACCACCTTTTCAAACATCTTAAGTTCTGAAGTTACATAGTGGAGAAATTTAATAATAGTGTGATTTTTGTTTTGCCCTCCACACGAGTCCGCAAAGATGTTGAGATGTGTTACAGATTTATTTAAATAATTTTTAAACAAATGAAGCAACATGGATGCCACATCATTACATCCCTTTTTACCTACTGTCTGGTCGTATGTATACATTATTGATTCACCCGTGGACAATATATGGACATTAAATATGTAGAAAGTAAGTTGCCTCCTAAAGTACACTTCACTGGAGCTCGTGTTAGGCGTTGGTAAGTTCCTACCAAAATCTATAGCTATAGCCTCAACTGTCCTATTTTGCTTTGCCTCTGTTTTAGCACTTTTCTTAAGAGTATAAAACCACTGGGCTTTTTTCAGATGTTCAGTATTTGCTATTTCAATCTGTTTAAGATCGTTCAAGAGTTTTGACTTTTCTAAATCTTGAACAGTGTTAGAGATTCGCCTCTTTATGTCTGTTATTTTTGCTTGTTGTTCATCACAAAAACAACAGGTATCGGTTCTGGGATACCCGAACCCAATATTAAATTCAGACACAAAAATATGTCGGAATGTTTCGTATGAAATTTGTAGTCCAGGATGTTTGTTCAAAAAAATACCCAACAACTCTTTTATGTTTGACTCAGCTGGCAAATACACTTTTTCAGAATCTTTTAAACTATAATGGGCTTTTCGACCTTTCAGTGAGCCAAAGAAAGACATTACTGCACAACGAGTATTCTCAGATAACTTATGAGGCCTATTAGAATGTTTACCGCGTCCATCTATAGGCGGCTTACCAGTGGTTCTCAAGGACGTTTTAATTGTGTGTAACCTAAAAGGTTTTATTCCGAACAATGCCTGAAATCCTTTGAAACAAACTGGGACTTCTACAGCTAATCCGTCCCTAACTACTCTTACTTTATAAGTGTAAGAACTATCATTAAATCTAGCATCTATCTCATTTTTTCTTGGTCTGCGTTGAGCTACTGGTTGCAAAGAGATTAAGCCAGACAAGAAAGCATTTTGAGCGTTTGTACCGCCCTCACGTCCAATATCATTAAATTGTTTAATAAGGTAGGCTCTCTCTGCAGAATTAATATTTTTAAAGCACTCATACCTTTTGCACAAACAGTCCTGTCCAGTTTCAAACGTACATTCTCTCATTTTCTTTGCTGCATCACACATTCTTCCTTTTACTTTACGTTTCTTACTTATTTTTGCACTATCTTGAACTGTCACATTTTCGTCACTGTCACTACCGTTATGATTATTTTGAAATACAGCATCAATAGCTGTTGACATTGTAGAAAACGATCACAGAAATCTCAAGAAATATAAAAACACTGCAAGCTAAAAAGCACCAACACCAAGACAGTACGCCAGTCAACTAAAACAGCTGCTGCGAAGTGCTAGACGGCGCATGCGCCAGAGCTGACTCAGTTGGGTTTTCCCCCACAACACATTGACTGAGTTGGTTATTCCACTGCATGACGAAAATAAAAGCCTTATAATAGGTGACCCTGTTAGTTTCTTCCGTGGATACTCCTGCACTGTAAAATATAGACCTGCCGCTATCATGTCGCATTGAAATGTCATTTCTTGAAAATGTTGACTATGTTGGTTTTTCCCCTGCAGCCTTCAAATTATATCGTCAAAATTTTCATTCCTTATCTCTCTAAGAAATTTGCAGCGCCAAGCAACAAGGTCTTGTCGCTCCAACAACACCTTACGACCATTAAATTTTTTGTATGAAAATCCAACTTGCTTCAAAACAGTCGCTAATGAAGATTTATTGCCCATAAATAATGCAGACTCTCGTAACGAAATACTGAGTTTGTTTAGGGTTGGATGTTCTCTTCTACCAAAATAACTGTATACGTGACGACGTATTGCGTCAATTTGAAATGTGTCCAATCTTGTTACACGTTTCAAAATCTTTCGTTTTTTGTTCGGTGTTTGTAACGTTAGCAACTCACCTGCTGCAATTTTTTGCTCCTTTTCCTTGTGAATCTTTGTAACTGTATTTTTCCCAATACGTAACGCCGCAGAAGTTCTGTCATTAACTTTTTGCACTGATAGTAAGGGCCCATTGTTGTTGCGTTCCTGAACGAAGTAGTCCCTTACAGCACAAACAAGCTCTCGGGCTTGTGAACGTAACGGAACGCCACGTCCGATAGTCTGGTATGGTGTACTTCTTTTATTCGTATGTATACGAGGTCGGCCTCTCTTCTTCATCACACTCCGTTTTCATGTGTTACTACGATAATGTTCTAAAATACCCCAAACTCTCATTCGCAAATCAATATAAAGTTTAGTCTTTAAAAAGACTGTTTATAACTGACGAAAAAAGCACATACGAGAACTAAAATCACTAACAACTTACAAAACCTCAACGACACTGACTGACAACACGTGAGATTGTCACTTCCGTAGAATTGGCAGGTGGCACTCGAGGTGCGACATGGACTACCTGTGTTAATCCCAGCGACCCAAAGGGCCATAAAACTGGCACTTGAGGTGCGACATGCCACCTCAGGTAGCCCGGCGAATGGTTGCGGGGTTGTAGACGCGCTCTCTCTCTGTGTCCATAAATATATATATATATATATTATATATATACATACAAAATGGGACCTACGTTACTAGGATAATCACACCATTTCAATAACTAGTGTAATTAAATACAGACTTTCACACTTAAAAGGAATCAATATTTTCCGGAAATACAATTATTTTTATTTCAATAAAAGTAGTAGAACTATAATTTTTTCTGGACACTCCGATCTGCTTTACATAGCTAAATAGATTATTATTAGCTAAGCTAACATAACCTAACATAACCTAACCTAACCTTTTTTTTAACAACCTAACAACCAAATTTTTAAACTATTTGACGCCGTTAAACATTTTTATTGTAATAAATCTCTTTGTTTAAGTTAAACTATAAATTGTCATTGAGCGATGATTAATTATTGAATCATCGTTAATCATGTGTCTCATTGTATGGCTGTAGTTTTCAGATAATTTTATCACTGTAAATATATCAACTATTAGCCGCCAGACCAACACGGCCACACTGCTAGCCGAAGCGCCATGTCGCACCTCGAGTGTTAGTTTTGGGTTCTCTTTCGCTGCATGTCGCACCTCAAGTGTCCAATTATGACCCTCAGGTAGTCCATGTCGCACCTCGGGTGCCCCCAATTGGCAACACCGGGCCGCTTCTGTCAACAAAGCTCGCATGCCATTCGTCCAGAAGTCTACGAGCCCCTCACACCCTCTCCGCTTTCACTTTCATAGAATCCCTTTCCAGTTTTATTCGGACTGTACATTACAGATGTTATTCAAAAAGAAAATACCAATTACCGAGAGGCGATAGCTCCTGAGGAACGCTTAGCAATAACTTTAAGGTAAGATATACTGTACATATATGAAATGTTCTGGTATACCATAACGAAAGTATAATAATTGTTAACTCACTGGTGATTTTGCCATGTGTTCAACGCTCACTAATAAAGCATGTAATTTAAACAATCATTTCAAAATACAAAAGGAACCAAATCAGTATTTCATCACATTACGTGTTATAAAACATACAACTGCTATATATCTCCTCAACCACATTTCAAATTAGGTATTTTAATTTTGTAACACAAGGTTAATGAATTAAAATATTATTTGTATGACATTTTTTATTCAATAAACATCACACAGAAATACATTTAGTAATAATAAGTAAACACTGGGAATGTATTTTAATATTACATAATTTGATTCACTTACAGCCTTGTAAACACATTTAAATTTTCATTGTCAAGATGATCATCATTTAAATAGCTTTGGTCGTGGAAACCCCAAGATGTAGCCGAAGAACAAGATGGCGTAGTAGAGGAACTTTCTTCTCGTAGTTGCTCCAATTCATTTTGATTAATCAGTTGGGCAATTTTAAATTTTATGTCTGCTTGTCTTGCACGAGAGAATGTTTTTATGGTTTTGGAATAGCTCAGCATCAAGTGGTCAGTTGCGTCCAGCTGCGGCTTATTTCTTCGCTCTAGGTATTCAACTACCTTGTCTACATTGCTCGCAACAGATTGTTCTTTCCTTTTTTTTTAGCGCGTGGCGGTTCTGTAGAAGTTTCTTCACTTTGATGTTGGCCATTTTCGATATTTTGCTGTTGTAATGCAATATTGTTGGCAGGGAGTGCTTCAATGTCTGGAGTCCCATCTTCAAGCGTTTCAGGCGTGTTGCATCTTCCCCCCACCCCTTCTGACATATTACATTTGTTAGAGTTTTTGACATCGCTAGAAAAGGCTTAAATCGTTCCATCTGATTGGCCCAAGGCCAACTCTTATAGTTTTTTCTTTCTTGTCCAGTAGAAGGTTTAACACTTCGTAAATTCTTCATATAGGAGTCACGAAGGTTTTTCCATTTTTTCTTTATTTCATCACCTGCAAATAACGAGTTATTTGTAAAATAATGATAGAACAAGTTACTTGTTTAGGGGTCTAAATAAAACTGGTTTAAAATATACAGGCTGAGCCATAATATATTTGTATTACAATCTTTTAAGATTCTAACTCTCGAAATGATAATATTTTTATAGGATTACTTATATTTTTGATTTAACAATGCTGTATATTATGCCACCCCCTAAAACAGTACCTGTAGTCAAAATAGTACTTACAAAATTACGGGGATATACGTAACATCAATCTGATTTTATGATTTCCTTTCAGATTTTTGGCTACTGGAGATTCGTTCAAAACTATTGGTCACAGTTTCAGAGTTGGGTTTTCAACTGTAGGTATGATTGTTGAAGAAGTTTGTAACGCAATTATAACAAAGTTGCAACCTATTTACTTGCCAGAACCTTCAAATGAAACATGGAAAAATGCTGCCACCGGGTTTTATGAACGATGGCAATTCCCCAATTGTGTAGGAAGTATAGATGGCAAGCACGTGGCAATTAAATGTCCACCAAAGTCTGGCTCATCCTACTACTGCTATAAATATAAATTCTCAATAGTTCTGTTGAGCATAGTTGATTATGATTACAAATTCATTTGTGTCGACGTTGGGGGGTATGGCAAAAATAGTGATGGAGGTATATTTGAAGAATCTGCAATTGGAAAAAGGTTTGTACGAAACCAGTTGATTTCTCTCGAAGATAAACCTCTTCCTGGACAAAATCAGAGTTCACCTAACTGTTTAATAGGTGATGAAGCCTTTGCTTTGAAACCTAATCTAATGAAGCCTTTCCCCCAAAGGAAGGCCAATAATGACCAACGAAAGAGAAGATACAACTATATGCTATGCAGAGCACGAGGTGTTGTTGAAAACACTTTTGGTATACTTTCCCAAAAATGGAGATTATAAAATAGACCTTTGGAAGTTAACGTAAAACTGGCGAAAGTAATTGTAATGGCTACCTGCGTTTTACACAACTTTCTTCGATCGATGAATTCCGACAACACTTATCTCAACTGCCTTGAGGAGGAAACTGAAGAACCACTTGGAGGTGCTTTCTCACAACTTAATACCAACTTTAAGAGTAGCTCTCGGCAAGGGCGCCCATAGGATTTATTTTAGGGGGGGGCAAGCCTACCGGGGGGGGTGGGGGGTATGGAATACCCTCCACGAAAAAGGGGGGTCCTCCCCCGGAAAATTTTTTTCAAACTTAATCCCTAAAACATGTTTTTAAGCGTTCTGGAAGCATGGTTTGCCATATTTTGTTGACTATAATATACCCATATAGTTACAATAGTATTGTAAAATGTATTGTGAAATTATCGTAAAAATAAAAGTTAGCTAACTGAAATACAAGTTAAGAAGATATTTCAATTTAGAGTACATTTTAGTTTTTAAGTTTAAATTTGTGTTAAGGACAGTAATTAGACACAAATTAAATAATAGCTAATTGTATTTAAACAAAAAAATTAAATTTAACATTACACTTGACTGAAAAGAGAAAACTAAAATTTCTTTCTAAGACATTAACAGTCCATTTTTTTTTGTTTTCTTTAGGCCCAACATGTCATTAAGCAATTATAAGGTCGATTCACATAAAACTAATAGTTTGTTGAATAAAGAAATTGTAAATTTCTTTTTTTTACCAAATCTATCTATGACCTTTTCCTCAAACACAGGAGACTTGGCTCGAAGTCTGTGCACACTGAGGAGACACAAGCTTGAAAGACGATCTTCTCTCATTGTGCTTCTTAACCAAGTTTTCACTCTCCGCAGAGTGCTAAATGAGCGCTCAACAGTGCATGTTGTAGGAGGAATGGTTTGGTACATTACAAGTATTTTCCTTACTGATGGAAAAAATGTGGTTTCTTGTATAATTTCATGAAGAGTTGTTTGCTCAGAACACTCCTTCTTAGACCATAAATCAAACCAAAGTCGGGCTTCAGCTTCTAGGTTTTCCAAGTTATAGAATTTCTCCAAACTCTTAATGATTTTTATGAAGTCTTCCTTTTGTTCCTTTTTCATAAAGTGGGGATGGATAATCCTACTTTTGAAGGGGACGTCCTTACTCTTTTCGAATCTTGATGAAAGCGACATGATAATAGAATCCATATAAGGCTACTTGAAAGTAATGTTTAGGTGTCAAGTCTTTCAGATCAACGTTAGCCCTGTGCTGTTGCCTTTTAGCTAATCTTGGAATTTTCATATCAATGTCGAGTTTTCTACAATCTGTTTCAATGTCTTCGAATATGCTCATAAATTCATCATCACCTCGTCTGTGTGTTTGAAACTCTGCAAGAAGATCTGTGTTTATGTATTTGTAGACAGTGTGAAGATCAGTGTTAGTGTTCTGAAGTCTGTTTACAACTGGTTCTAGATAGGCAGAGTATCTAGACATCACATGTAGGCACACGATGAAGGTAGAGGTTGAAGTTGCGCTAGCTAACTGGCTGGCATGAGACCTGGTGTCCTGGTTGACTTCATGGCTACTTGCGAGAGTGTCGAGAGCTTCTTTCACTGCCAAAAAGTTTTCTTTAAACAGCCTTATGGCTTTGTACTTATAGGACCATCTAGTTTCACAGAATAAAGGAATATTAGGTATCAGTTTTCTCCGTAGTACACTTTCTCTGAAAAATCTGATAACTTGTATAACAGTCCCAACACAGTTTCGTATTTCTTGAACCTGGTTCAGATCATTGACAACTAAGTTTAGTCGGTGTGATGCACAGTGGAAGAATGCAGCTATAGGATATTTTTCTTTAATCCTAGCTTGAACTCCCCTTTCATGGCCTGCCATTGTAGAACAGCCATCAAAACCTAAACCAATTAGTTTGTTCATGTCTAAGCCCAAATCTTCAACAAACTTCAAAATAGCTGTAGAAATTCCCTCAGCATCTAAAGTAGTCAGTTCTGAAAACCCTAGAAATTCTTCTTTTACAACGAAGTTCAAACTTTCATCTACAAAACGTATCCCAATAGACAGTTGCTCTTTTCCACTGATATCTAAAGTTTCATCGGCTAGCAATGAAAATGCTGAAGATTTGTTAGCCTCGCCAACAATTTGTTCTTGAATCACAGAACCACAAATATTTAGTAGATCATTTTGTACCCGATGTGAGGTGTATTTTCCTTTTCCACTGTGGTGATTTAAATGTTCCTCCAACACCTTGTCGCCAGAATTTACCCTAAACAGAAGTAAATCCTTAAAATTCCCTTCGTCTGACAGTTTGCCTCTAATTGGTAAGTCATGAGTTCCACAGAATACCAATGTTGTCAGAATAGATTTAAGTTTAGTGCGGTTGGCATTTACGATTTCTGAAACCCCACTGTCTATCTGCTCAACCACACTTTTTCTTTTCAGTTAAAAACTGGCTTGAAAATACTGCAAAACTTGCAGAGACCGCCCTTAAGCTTAGGTGAATAAACTAACCAGGAGTACTTTTCAAACCCACTTTTCTAGAAAGGCCGTTTTAGTTTTCTTCCTTCATCAATGTCTTTTTTAAAATCATGGAATGAATTTTGAGCGCGTGGGTTTGTAATGAGCTGGTACTTTACATCTTCTGAAACTGAAGAGTTCATGAACTCGCCTACATCAAAGCTGTGATTTACAACTAATGGTTGCCGCTCATTCAAGTCAATTTGATCAGCAGCTGAACGTGAAATCAGTGGGTCGATGTCTGCATCTAATTCTGTGACATCGTGATCGAGATTTATTGAAGGAATTTCAACACTAGCTGAGGAAGAACATGATGGTAACGACAATCTTGAATCATCTAGAGCTTGGAGAACGATTGATGAGTCAACGGCCGGTGTAAATGGTGATTCCGACGATCTTGCACTATGAAGAGCCTGAAGATCCCGATCACATGGACCTGATGAGTCAATAACCGGTGTTGATGGTAGTTTGGACGGTCGTGAACCATGTTGAGCCTGGATATCAACTGATAAGTCAACAGATAGTGTAGATGGTGATTCGGGCGGTGTTAAACGCTGAACTTTGGCCAGTGTCGGATATTGAGTTTGTGGTGATTCCTGCCGGCCTTTACTTTTCCAACCAAAGAAATTTCTTATATCCATATCTGAAATTAATAGGAGTAAATGAGAACCACGTATCTTGTTATATCCTTAATTATACTCATAACCCCAGTAGCAAAAATTGTTGGCAAATTGTTGGCCCAATGTAGCTGCTAACGGTTGGCCAACGGTATGTTTTGGCAGTAAGTCTTACGGTTGGCCAACAACCATCAACTGTGTTGTTGGGCCAACCAATAATAAAGTTGTTGGGCCAACAGTTTTGAAATACCAGCAGCCAACTGTAAATTTGTGCCCATAAATGAAACTAGAAAAATATACTGCTTTTGTTCAAAATTAGATTTTGTGCACGTCAGCAGCCTGAAATATTTGTGTACTGTTAAAGTACCCAATAAAACAATTCATTCAAATCCCATTGTTATTGGAGAGTGAAGTGTAAAATATCAACATTCAGTATCTTATGATTATTTAAATTCAAATTCCATGAAATTGAAATGATACTATCATAAATATACCATGACACTATGCTCACTAATAATTCTCGAACCACTTTAATTTTGGATATTATACAATCCAAAAATAATCTATAGCCATGGCAGGAAATCAAATATAAAACTTGTACATTTATGTTTGATATAATCAAATTTCAGAAGCTTTGTATTATCTATTAATAATGTAGAAAAACTCTTTAATTACATTATTTACAAAAGTTAACCAAACATATGATCAACTATCAAGAACCTGAAATATTCAAAAATTAGCACAATATATCCGGTAACATTCAACAATAGTCAATTTTGGAATTAATATTTTATTCTAAAAAAAAGCTCTTTACTAAAACTGACTTAGTTTCCTTTAAAAAATTAATTGTAATTACACAATATGGGAGCAATGGGTTAGAAATTAAAGAGATATGCGACATAATAATTATGATTTATTAAAACAAATGGACAAAACACAAAATAAAAAGTATATACATAAAAACCTCTTTACCTCAGAGACAAATACATTTTTGATTTATGTTTATACATTTAACATTGCAAAAACTTACTATCGTTGCACACAAGAAGTTTTTAATCCTCGAACTGGCAGTTATTTTTTCCCAGTGGGAGGCGATTTTTGCCTAACGTGCAGATGTTTGTTATATAATTCATAAACAAATAGTTATTTACTATAAACATACTTATATTATGTACATAAATATGTAAGCTATCATATAAACTATGAATTATATCAACAAAGTTGTTCCTTTTTTCGTTGTATATAACATATATGCAAACATTCTAAATTTATAAATCATGAAAAGGTACCCCTTAAAACAATGTTAAGATAATAAAATTAAAAATATGAAACAGCCAAAATATTCTAAATTTCATCTAGTTTTAGGAAATATATACATTATAAATCATATAGGTGAAAATAAAATTTACTTGAAATTTAAAACCACAAACACTAAATCAGCTGATCATTTGTTACCATGGAAACAGTAATATTAATAAACATTCAATAGAAATTAGTATACACACTGCAGAATTTATTTTTATAGCTCAACTAGGGCAGCTCTTAGAGCAGTTTCAAAAAAGTCTGTTCGCGTTTTTTAAGGGAGTTTTTGAAAATTTTACATAGCTATAAATCGTAAACGGTTTGAGGTAAAAATTAAAAATTTTGTATGTTTCTTAGTCTTATCACCCACAATAGGTATACAAAATTTTAGCAAATCTAAAATAGTGATGACAAATTTTAATTTTTATTGTGTTGATTTGACATGGAATGACCCTTATACAAAAATTTGGCTAAACACACGCTCTATTTTATAAATAATAAGGCTATTTAAATATATATAGCGATAAAAAAATAGTTATATACAGAATAATAACCTTTCAGGTTATAACTTATATAAATATTTCAAGAGCTATTTTAGCCTTATATATTTCCCTGATATTTCATTTTATATTATTATAATATCGTTAAATACACAATGATCAATATACAAACAATCTAAAACACATAATTACATAATAAATATTTTCCACGTCCATATATTTACATACAATTAGCACTCTAATGGCAAACTTTTCCTATTCCTAATCGTTATATATCAAATGGATTTCTGCATCGGTGGCTTGTCGGGTATGTAGATTTTTCCTGATAATTCCTGAAAACAAATTTCAAAACTAGTTTTAAAAACCAAACAGACCAAAATGTTTAATATTTGCTTATGATTAATGTTATACTTAAAAATTATAAATATAAAGCAGTCCTAACAATCAATAAAAATGAAACATTTCTAAACAATTTTGATTCAATAAAATAAACAAATTTATGGTGCACAATGCAATAAATTAGGTAAGCCAATCTTAAAACATGATAACAAACTGTAAATCACGTTTTTAGTTTGTTATCATAGTTTAAGTTAAGTTCACTTATATTATTGCCAACTTGAAATTAATTTTTTAGTAAATAAACAAACATGTTATGGATATGTTTTTTTTAATTTTTTTATTATTATTGGGACTAATATATATTATACTTATTAGATTCCTACTTAGTTTGCGATGTGCCACAAAAAATTGTAGAAAGGTCTCTATGCTCATCCAGAAACAATAGACTGCATTTACAATTTAATTAAATCTGCCTTCTATACATTAACTAATTTGCTATCAGGCATGCTTTAGAATGTCACCTCAAGGAATGTTTGCTTTTTAGGTGGTCTCGTATGCTCCACTAACTTATTACATCTATCTTCGCTTAATACTGTCAATAGTGGAATTTTAATTTTGAAATATAACCCATTTCAAAATTTTGTATGCAAAGGAATAACATTGCAATTTCAAAAACCCATGTATTAAAATATCATTACGTTGGAAATTTGTTTAATATGAAGTTAAGCCTCTGCAAGAAGAAATTGTTACTATTAATTTCCAATTTATTTGAACATTAGCTTACCTGGTATGAGCTGTACGACAGCCAAATCCTTCAAAGGTTTCTTGTTCTGTTTCCCCGTCCAATTGTACTCTACTGCAACTGTGTTTGTGAATATTGCTTGGAGCATATTTCTAACTGCGCGAGAAATCTTTATTCCACCCATTATGCCAAGTTTTGACACCTAGAAACCATAAAATAAAAAAACATGTATTATCAAGTAAAAAACCCTGTTTCACACTAATGCGATACTGGGACACAACATGGGTCTCTGTTTAATTTACTTGCTTGGAATCGAGTTTAATAGTTAAACGACATTTTGAGTAGCTGAGTTCGGATAACCGGTAGACCACTGAATTAATTTGATTGTCATAGTCATGTGTAAGAAATAGAAAGAGTTTTAATTGTGATATTTAGAAACCATCACCAATACACAGTTACTTGCAATTACATTAAAAATAAAAAAATATTTTATTATAATTTCCACACAGGCTGGACAAAGTCAATACAAATCAAGATTTCATTTACAGTAATCAGTTTAAATCAATATTAAATTAGTAATATACATAAAAATTTCACATAACATACCAATACCAACCACATCCACATCCAAAACATTCCATTCCAAAAACATTATTTTTTGCGGAGTCATCCACTCCTCCCTTACTATAGTCAAACCACTCCCAGAATTTTTATCTAATTCCTTAACAAGAAACATCTCGTAGGCCTATGAAATATAAAACAAAATTTTTCAACTTTTGTGTCAAATCGAATTATAGAGGGTAACATAAATAGCCTACGCTAATGAATTTTTGATTGGGCATAATACCTTTTTTTAGCTACACCACTGTTGAACATTCTCGAACTGACTGAAATAAATAGATAGCCAATTATTATTATTTAAGAGAATAGAACTGCAACACTAAGGTTTTATGGTTACGAATCATTATATAATCACTGCCATAAGCAAAAAGGGCTGAGCTTTTAGATTTAACTTCCTACTAAATTGAAGTACTAATAGTAAAATATAAGATATTTAAATTGCAGGTATCAATATTATAACAATTAAACAATATTAGGCCTATATAGAAATAAACTAAACTACTAAATAAGTAAGCTTAAGTAAATAACTGTCTTATCATTTAAACAGTAAACACAAGGCATACATCAACTCGAATGACGAAAGTAACCTCAGACACTTGTCTACTAATTATTCTTTACCAAACCTGCTCTATACTAATTCTGTTTATAATGATATAAGCCTATCCTTCTGTTTTGAAATACAAATTAGATATCAATTTATACACAATATCTGTATTATAATTGAGATCAGATTATTGTTATTAACTGTCCTTAGTAGGCCTAATAAAGTTTGCCTGTGTTACAAGACTCTTTTGAAAGCACAATCACAAAAATGGTATGTCTAGGTCAATTGTATTTAAAATATTGACTTTTTCTATTTAAAATATACTAATAAAAGGCCATGTAAACATTACAAAACAAGATAATTGTATAATTATATATAGCCTAGAGGAAATTACCTTAACTTAGGTTAAAGCTCCGGAGTGTTTACCTTTAAAAGGTTACTCTAAAACCATGAATAAATGTAACAAACTAAAATCTTGAAATCTTTCTAAAATTTTGAAAGATTGCTCAAAACGTAACATTCACCTGCATTCCACCCAAGAGCTAGAATTAACTGAATTCATATCAAATTAAATTGAGCATTCAAAAAAATGCTTAATTTAAATAACTATATATTAATAATAATAGTTATGCTACTATTCATATTTTCAGACTAACTCTAAACATCTCGCATTTTACTTACCAGTATAATGACCGATGAATTTCTTCTTATGAAAAACTGCCACAACTTTGAAACTAGAACTAAACAAAACTAACGCCACGCTAACCTACATTACAACAAATACTAGACAAGAATTGAACATAAAAATGGCGGTAATCTGGCGGCATTGCAGTTCGGTTCAGTCATACGTTCGCGCGCATGCGCATCGTGCAAGATGAATCTTCGTTGGCGTCTACGAACTTACGTTTTCCAGTCATCAAATGAAGTCCTTACATATATTATTTTACTTTTACTTGAAGTTTTAAACTTTTAACTTTAGATTACGTGTTTAACTACTTGATAAGACACATTTCATTATTAAGTCAATAAATAACTACCGGCCAACAGCGGGCCAACAATTATTTAATTTGTTGGGCCAATGACGATAAAAACATGTTGGCCCATCGTTGGCAGACGATTGGAACTTTTGCCAACGATTCCCCGACCATGCCAACCATTTTTCAACGTTGGGCCAACGGTTAGTGCTACTGGGGAATTTAAATACTAGATGAAATATATATTAGTGCGTGAAGAAAAATCCCAAACTTACTGTCCTACAATTGATTATTACAAACAAAAATATAAATTAAACAAAATTGAGGTAACGTTCATCTTTGAAGGTGTATAATGAGTGAATTCACGTGGATAAATTCCCATAACATGAACTAAAACAAATGCAGCATAACCAGCAAATGCAGCAATAAATGCAGCTGTTTTAAGTGTTATAACAAGACACATATTGACTAAGTTTTCAAACTAAATCTATGGCTATCTTCCCCGACTATTATCTTCTTATTCTCTGCAGTCAGTCTTGGTCGCCCGTTTTGAGATTGAGGAATTAACCTCAATTCCTCAAACGGATGTAATTACGCTTAGACTGTTCTAAGCGCTGTTGTAAGCCTGTGCTTACATACTTTAATTCACTAACTTATATCCAAATAAAATATACCCAACTATTCATTTATTAAATTAAACTTCCCATCAGTGTGTTGTGTGCCCCCCTTGTTATTTATATGTGTAATACTAAACTTGGATCATCTTGTTTCCTAAACCCGACACTTAACTTATCATCTCAAGCTATAAGCAATTTGTGAATAAAAGAGTAGAATACCGTTTGCAAAATTAAATGAGCTAACTAATATACACGATATCACTCAGAAGTAATTCACACAATTTTAATGTAATCACAAAACATCACAACCAACGGTTTAACAAGTCAGTAAACACACTGAAATCGTCAAAATTAATGTTCATCAAACCCTTATTGATATCTTTATTTATAATATAAATAACTCAGTTCTTACCTGATATAAACCTGTATTTATAACTTAAATGAATGCTGTATCTTCAAAACTTTCCAAAATTAGGAACTTTCCAAAAAGTTTTTTAGGATCCAAACTGGTTTCTATTTGCAATAACAAACTTAATAAGGTGGGGAGGGGAATATAGGCCTATTGCGTATATAATGTTTTCATTTAATAATATGTTTTGTTGTGTGCCTTAATAAATACACGATATTTAGGCCTATTGTGTGTATAATGTTTTTATTTAGGCCTAATATACAATCAGGTTATTATGTTTTGTTCTGTGCCTTAATAAATACACAATATTTAAAAATATAATGTTTGTACAAACAAAACAACAAATCTGAACACTACACCTCAGCACTGATGAGTATGATTGACATGTCACACCACACCACTGGAAGGAGAGGAAGAAAGAAGAAGACAAAGGGGAAAAAGG
>JAQJVL010006927.1:0-26460 GCA_035578905.1 Stictocephala bisonia | reverse complement strand
TTGATTGCTATGCTAGTCGGAAGAGAAAAGTACTGGAATTTTAACTAGTTTTCACTGTACATAAAATTTACTCCGTTATTACTACAAAGCCCGTTTATGTATCACGTTAATATTTTAATACGTGGTTGACAGTAATGTTTCCTATAAGTTTTATGATTTTTAAAGTACACGAAAAAATGTCTTATAAATTCCCTGAAACGTTTTCTCAGTTTCTATAAGTCGTAAAATTAATTACTTGGTCTTGTTGTAATCCTTATGACATGTTTAGTTACGCTACATGACATTTATATGCGTAAGTAAATGCAGCGATTTTATACTGATTTAACTCAATTTAAAGTTATAAATTGATTTATTGATTTAAATCAATTTAAAGTTATAAATTGATTTAATTCAATATAAAAACGCTGCATTTACTAACAGATATGAAAGTAATGTATCGTAACTATACATGCCATAAGTAACAAGACCAAGTAATTAATTTTACGACCTCTAGAAGCCAAGAAACAATGTTTCAGGGAATCGATAAGAACTTTTTTTAACGGAAAGTTAAAATTCTATAATGTATGCAATTTATAGTAAACATTCCTATCAACCAGATATTAAAATATAAATGCGATACATTGACGCGTTTTTGAGCTATTACAGTGTAAATGTGATGTACAGTGAAAACAATTTAAATTTCCGGTACTTTTAAATTCTAGTTAGGATACAAATTATTAAAACTTATGATAACATTTTTAAATTCTTGTCTTAACGTACAATTAAACGAAGAAAACAATGGTGTGATTAGATTTCTTGTAGGCCTCTTAGTTCCTTACAGAACGGCCTCCAAACTCGGGTGCACATAATTTCTGTCCGACAGTAGGTTTTTAATGTAGTGCTAAAGAAGAGAAACAAGAGAAACTTCTTAATATTGGCCTTATTTTTACCATGGGACATTTCCCATGTATCTTTGAGTAAGCACAACACTTCCTCTCCATCCCATCCAGTATACCAATGTATACTGTATACTCCAATGTACCATTTATCCACAAAGTTCGTTATTTTTAATTTCAGAATGTACAACCATTTAGAACATCCTAAGTCATTCAAGAACATGACTACAGCATCAAATGAAAATAGTTTTTTAATTTTTATTTTCAGATTGTAACTATGTATCTTTTTAACATCATTGCTATTTCCAGCTAGGTTAGAAATTAGTAGGTTATGAACGTGGTCACAGAATAATCTGATCATTTTAATATCAGTGCAGGGGTTGTAATAATCACTGGAAATACATTTACTCCGCACTATAAACCCCCGACTGAATCAAACATGACGTTATTTAAGTATTTGAAGGGTTTACGTCTTACCGGAAGTGGTAATAATGGAGTTTACACTCACCTAATGAAATAAGAAATCCTTTAAATGGGCCAAGAATCAACTGTAGTTTTACCAGATCCACTTTTTATACCGACTAAATCACTGTTCTTGCTCATAAAAATAGATAAACCCAATTTGTCAAAATTTACCACTTACGACATATTCAATGATTTAAAATGATTACTTAAAACACGTTTGGTGTTTATGCAGTTTTCACTCCCCTAATAAAATAAAGTTTGAAAAGTTTGTCTGAAATGGGGTTTTCTATATTTTCAGGCTTTTTACTCTGCGGAAATTACATTTTTTACCGAAGAAACGGAAACCCCTATTGTCACAACTTTTTAGTGACAATACTAATGTTATTTCAAATGTTTTTCAACGTATATTTTTTAATTTAACCTTTTACACTGAAAATGAACTAAAAACTATTTTGGTTATGACGAAATACATTTATCAACATATGACGAAAAACTACTTTCTCTGCAAATCGTGATTAACTGAGAAAATAGATTAAACACGCGTATTAATAAACAGCAACTATTAACAACAAAAATGAATTTGCATATATTTTCACAGGGGGTGGTGTCAGGCACCGTACCATTAAACGCTAGAATTTTTGTGAATAATATGTTAAGTTAGGTTAGGTTTGTGAAAAGTATTTCTATGGGTGAAAATGATGATTTTCCGCAAAATAACATAGACATTCGTAATCAGTGTAAAAACACACTAAACGAAAAATATATTTTATTTTTCAAATTTGTATAACAGTTAAAATATTTAAAACTTTTTTGTAAAAACAATTTTTTTATGTACCATGGAAAAAGTTAAATGTCATTGTACATAGAAAAATACCATGCACGATTAAATAATCTTTCTTAACACAATATAACTCAATTTTAACCAGTTAGAAACAGCAATTTTAATTTTTTTTTTTTAGGTGAGCGAGTAAGCAATAGTGCCTAATATTTAATTTGATGTACTTTTTTTGCGTGAAAACGAATAGTGTGAAAATAAGAAGAGTGTAGGAACTTTAATGAGTTTCAAGGTATTTTAACAATTCATCATTAGCATAAATTACTATCGGCAAAATTAAGATTACTACACATATTTATTATTAAATTACTAACGATTTAAAAAATAATTTACTTTTCATAGATCACATTATTAATATACACTAATTAATCCTACACGTCACCTATATTATAGTTTGTTAAATCGTTTTGCAATGCAGTGCCACTGAACGTGTATGAGCGGACGGGTGGGTCAGTGCCACTGTACGTGTATGGGCAGCAAAATTCATCAACAAAAGGAATTTCAACAAATTGTTTCCGTCCAATTAGGCAAGATGACATCCAATCAAAAATGTTGCCTCTTATTCCAAATAAGTCTAATTTTTTCAGAAGAAGTTTGTGATTAACTACATAAAATGCCTTAGTAATATCAAAGAAAAGGCCATTAGTATGCAGTCTCTTATCTAAAGCCGATGTAACGTAATAAATAAAACTATACATAGAATTTAGTGTGGATAGATTTTTCCACTGTTAGTGGATAGATTTCCACAGCTAATTCGAATATTAGCTAGTCGAAGAAACAAAACCAAAGATACGCAAATACGAATTAAAAACTAGAGTTGCTTGCTTACACAACAAAGTGTATCGTTTACCCAGTTTAGAGATCGCCGTCACGACTGTTGATGGGCATTTGTTTACGTTTTGGTTTATAATGGCACTTCAAACATGGTAAGGAAATGTTGTTGACGAAACCGTCAAAGGAACCGTAATCAATGGCACCCGAGCTGTGAAACAATAATAATAATAATACCATCAAGGATAACTCAAGAGAAAAAAGATGTGTAGTATTTAATGATATGAGATTACATAATATTTTTTAAATACACAATTTAAAGCATTTTTGAAAAAACATCCCTACAATTTTATATTTGTTCCACACGGTGCATTGTTAGATTAGATGTGATTGGCTTTTCTATACTTTATCATCACTGATGTGAGATTTCAGAAGACTAAATTACAAAACATAAAGAATAACCATCCTGTGATTACTCTTCAAAAATGTCGTGGTTGTGTTTGAATGCCATCTTGCACCATTCAATCTGGAGTGACCAAATGAATACGTACCAACATTAGGCCAACTAAAACTAATTCTTTCTTAATAGATATTTATTTTAATTGTTTTACGGCACAGCACACTTAACTTGAAATTACTTTCTAATTTAAGGAACGACAAATATGGCCTTCTGTGTTCCGGTTGACATTTTCTCCAAACGTGGGAGTGAGGTCTTGGGTTACACAGTATTACTTTGTCGTTTTGACAATAAGTTTGATGAAAAATGCAGCTAATTAGATAGTAAACATATTTATTACTAATGTGTAATCGTAGAAATGATACTCACGTTTTTCCAATAAAAATTTATAAAATTGTCTGAGGACTTTCTTACACAATAATTTTATCAACAAAGCATTCTAATGCCTTCTACCAATACATATTATAATTTATCAAATAATTGAGTTCTCTTCAATACGATGCCTAATAAAGAAGCAAACCCACAAAGATAGCACTCTTCCAAAGGTACCAATCTGTCAAAGCCACGCCTCCAAGAAATTATTCCTGAGATTCTTGCAAACGACAGGCATATTGCAGCTATTCTTGTATTGCTCAAATAAACCAACAAAGATATTCTCCTTTTGGTTTCCGAGTATTATACAGTTATAAACCTAATAAAATATAAAGAAATATAAATGTACAGTGCACTTTGTTGTGTGTATTACCCTTTATAACATAGGCCGACATGTAATCAACACAACGTCTATTTTTATAGGTTACTTTTGAGTAACTACTATACAATAAAAAATATTACAATTGCGCTATTACTTGAGGTATTCATCTTCACTAACATACCTCTTTACTATATAAATTATTATAAGTAATGAATAAAATGGACAAAATGAGTCAATTTTGGTAAAAAGGAATTTTGATGCCCTTGTGTTTGTTGAAATCCAAGTTATTAAGGGTATTTACGGAGTAACCAAAAAACCCACCACGAGACCACAGAGTACATATAAACTCTGTATAGTATTTTTATATACTCTGTCCTGTAAGTTACGACAACTTACTTAACAAGTGACCTTAGGTTCTTGTCATGTCTAGTACTATCCTAAACTGAAAACAATAGTGTTTTACCCTCTTGAACTAAATAAAAACATCGTTGAAATAAAATCATCATTAACTAAAAACATTTGCCTAAACATCGTCAGAACAGTTAATCTAGACAGTAACGTTGCATAGTTGCAGTACGTAGCGTAATAACACCTGTTGCCCCTTCTCCAACCTCTCTTATTAAACTTTAACTAACCCGACCAAACTTAACATAACCAAAACAAACCTAACCTAACATTATCAAACATAACCAAACTTTACATAACATAACCTAATATTTAACCTAACATAAACTTAAGTAACCTTAACAAAAACCTTTTCAGATATAATAACCAAACGCTCTTTCAAACGTTTTAAAAATTAAAATAATCCTAAATCGTAAAGTCATGTTGTACCACATTCAGCATTGCACTTATGGAAATAATTCCAAAATGGTGACTGCCTCTGAAAACTCTTCTCTTTTTTGGGTCTTATTAATTTTTTTAAACAAAGGGATACATATGTTTCATGTGTTACGTAATTTCAGCTTACGTAATTAAACGTAGCTGCACAGTGAATTTTGGTAAGATTACTTGAGGGAAGAGTGTTTATCTTGTTCATATACCAGGTACAAGGTGGTTTATAAAGGCTCACTATTGGAGGTGCAATATAAGCCATAAAGTAGATCCACAAAATCTAAAATAGCTTACGTATGAATTTAGATTTTAAATATTAAAGTATCTCAGAACAACCCATCACTATTTCTGAGAGTAACATTTTAACTTGTGTCATAATTGTTTGATATATTATAAAAGCCCAACTTGTATGAAGTTGTATGGGTTGAAGACCTGACTTCCCAGGTCTCTTAGTTTAGGATGGAAGCAAACACACCTTTATGACCCTCTCTACTATGTAATCAATCTACCCTGGTGGGGAGATTGGACAGAAATACTCCCAGCGTTCCTAACTATAGTCTTTGATTTTCTACTGAAATATAAAACAATAAAATATAATTGAGCGATCTTCAGCACAACGCATATCTACATATAATCGACCAACTGTTATCTTAAAATAGTAATAATGTACGTGTGTGACAGTTATTTTGTATTAAGATTTCTAAATCTACACCAACTATGGTTGATTTGATTATCAAAATATGCTTCTTAAACATTAAAAAAGTCTAAAGCAAACAAAATTGATTTATTTTATCTATCTAAGTAGAGAATTCCACAAATCACCATATCAATATTGTTTATGCTTACCAAAAAAGACCATCATATGTTACATGTTTTTATATCATTGTAATGCTGTAGAAAAATAAATAATTGATAAGTTTACATTCTACGATCACCCTAACATCTAAAAAATGTAAATATTGCGATTATTGATTTATACTCTTATATCCACAAAAAATATCTTAAATGACGTAAAAGATAAAGGAAGTTCAACTTATTTTAATATCCTTATTAATTAGCAATATTAATTTAGACGCCTAGAAGTAAAATACTGATCCATAACATATTACATTCTCTCTTAAAGTTCTTGCACAGCTACTCAATTTTAAATTATTACTCTCTTATGTTCCCTCATGAAATCCAATATGGGAGACGCTGCTTGAATATGCATGCAGATGTGTTATCTTAGGCCTGTATAAGGAAAATATGATTTTATGAATCCCAACTACGTTCCAGAAGTTTAAACGACTCTTCAGTAATCTATTGTAGTTTGTCATGATACAAACGTTAGGTATAATAGTAAGTTTATTATTTTATTTTTTTACTCGGATTATTCATAATTAGACACCGACACAACTTGTGTGTATTTTAAGACAAATATGTCTTGTTACAGTATTTATGCAGTTTCTAGACACTTCACCAATTTTGACTTCTTTATCACCAGTGAGTTGTATCAGGTCTATATTCCGTGGAAAACAAGATTTATATAAAAAAGTCCAATATATAAATTTTGAAAACATTATTTATTGTTGTATTTCCGTTATTCTTCGCGTATTTTTTTTATTTTGGTTTTTCATTTGAAGTATCTTTTTTATGTTAAACACCATAAAAACATACTTTGGTTTACAACAATTATTTCTTAAGATATCGTGGAAAAATAGTTTCGCAGCAAATCACATATGGTGGCCATATGCACAAAGATAACAGAAGCTCTAATTACCACAAAAACAAATTTTCATATAGTGACAACGGAGGGGTGGCTGGCTGGCAGTATCGGTGTGGCCAGGCTCCTTATTTAAAGGGAATTACGATTTTTAGAAGTAAAATGACAATTAGGTTAAAGTAGGTTATATTTGGTTAGATAGGTAAAAAGTGATAATTCGGGCGACTAAATATTTTATTGCAAAATAAATTGTCAACATGCAAAACAAATAAATTGAAGAAAAGATTGTTAAAAATAAATATTTTTGAAAGGTTTTTTATCTAATACAGTATATAAAAACAAGTTTTCTGATTTTCCGGTATAAAAACTAGTTTTCCGTGGTTGGAATCAACCTTCTCAATAGAAATAAACCTAGTTTCACAACTTTTTCAACAAGGAATCTTATTTGCAGTAGCGTCTAAAAAGTACAAAATTACCCTTGTTAATATGAATATTATATGACCCTTACGAGGACCAAATTATTATGACCAAACAATCAGGGCAACTAAAGGACCTACATCATTCCCCGAACCACGTAGTGTTGGTCTCATTATTAACTAATGACAACCTGATAGCCCTCTCTTCCCTACACATCTTGAACCCAGCACGAACACCCAGTCTTTCCCAATATTCTGCTGATTTTAAATACACATAATATATTAAAGAACACTTCTCTAAATTTCTCGTTGAGTTTATAGAACGGAAACATAATTCAGAGGTGAATTTCTACACTGAGTAGAACCATTAATTATAGAAAAAAGACAAAATGACAAAAGCAATGAATTGGCTAAAGACGTGTGCCACTGTATATATGTGTATAGAATTTTCCTCTTAGATTTTTTCTTTTTCGATCTTTTCTGTATGTATTTCATTCTTTGATATCTTCATCCATATTCAGTTTCGACTAATTGGCCAAACTTAATACATACAAATGAGTAACTAAAATCCGTTGTCATTCCATCACTTGACAACGGCTTAGCAGATTTCCTTCATCTTTTTTTAAAGCTTCCACATTTTTCGTAGAATGTTCATCAGGCAGAAAAAATTAAAAAAAACAATCTCGAGTAAATTGGAAAATTTTTGAAAACTAACTGAGGAGTTTTAGTTGTATTTGTTTATAAAAAAAAAAAAAAAAAAAAAAAAACAAATGAAAGGAAAATTGGAAACATGAGATGTAAATGTTTGTGTAAATTATTTGTATTTGTTTTTTATTACCATCTGTTGTATTTTATCTGTATCTTAGTGATAAAGTGGTTACAGAAATAGACTTATACTACCCTTTAGTATTATTCTTATGGAGTTATTTTAATCATTTAATTAATCATCAGCAGTTAAAAATAATAATAATTATTAAAAAAAACTGAAAACTTTTGAAACACGTCCATCAGGTTAAAAATATATTCTCTCCATTCCTAATATACCTTCAGATTTTAGAAAACACTATGTTTTTGGGCTCTACAGCCCCAAAAACTAAAATTCATTGTAATACATTCCAAATGTCCCGATGAGGCCGTAGGCCGAGCTTCCTCACGAGACTGCAGGTCGAGATCCACAAAATGGGGCTTTACAGTCTCTTGACGAGGCCGCAGGCCGAGTTACACAAAGGGGCTAAAGGCAGAGAGTTCCCAAGCGAAACTGCCGGCCGAACGCCCCTTAAAAGCGCAGGGAGTGCGGGGTTGGCACGCGTAGCAATAAAAAAAACTAAAACATTACTATTTATATGTTAATCCCGTAGCAAGGTGACGGTAAACAACTAGTCAACATATAATTAGTATATTATAGTATTAATACTAATTACACATATATCTTTAGTCAACAATCTGAGATGAAGAACAGCATTATATATTTATTAGAACTAAAAATAACTGAACATTTAAAGCAATAATTTTTTCGGACTACTTTAGAGAGGGTTATATTTATTAAAATATAATTAGAACCTGATTAAAGTCTAGATTAGAACTTATCTTACTGTCCAAGGGTTTTATCTGTCCTCAGAACAAAATATAATATGACTCATATTTATAAAAATACAGGTCACTGCAGGGAAATAAGATTGTGACGTGTACAAATGCCAGCTGAGTGTCTGAGGCGCCGGCGCTCCCTTTCATTAATATTTACAGTAATGTTTAGACTTGCACCCCTCCACTCAGAATAATCACAACCAACAAATTTTGCTTGTTTCTCCAGAATTCTCAGTCATTTGCCATACTCTAAACACTCATAAAGTTAATACATTATGATATGGAACTGTTTAATGAGTTTTACTTTTAAATGAAAGATAATACAAGAAAAACATATTTTGCTAGAGTTAAAAAATTAATATGCTGGAATAAAATTACATTTTACCTGTAAATTGATTTGCATGAATATACACGCATTAGCATATTGACACGTTTCTTACGCCAGATATTCTGATAAGAGTCTTATCTTATTTCTGTTTGTATATTTGTAACTCTTTCTATACAGTTTTTATGGAACTTCGTATCATAATTCTAAAGGAATGAAAGAGGAATTTGCGCTACTCGGACCTTTGTTTTCACAGTAGAACTCGCCAAACACTACCACTTTCAGTTAAACAATTATCTCAAAAGGATGTTTTAATACCAATTGTTTTCGTATGAAAGCCAAAAGGGGTTGGCTCTTTTGGAAGATCTTCTCTTATTCAAAAACTATAATAATATCATTGTGATTCATTTAAACAAACGTTAAAATATCGTGTGTATTTTAGGTGGGTAAGACATTGTGTCATGTTATTTTGCACATTCTAATTGCTACACGTTGTTGTCTCAGACATCGTGTCTTATGTTTTTTGCATATTCTAAGTGCTTTATACTGTTGTCTCAGACATCGTGTTTTGTATTATTTTGCGTATTCTAAGTGCTTCACACTGTTGTCTTAGACATCGTGTATTGTTATTTGTCTTGTCTATGATATAAATGTGACATGCTGCGTTCTATGCTTGTCTTATGTCTATTTTATATTTCTCGAAGTCAGTCGAGTGCAAGATTCATCAAATATGAAAGAAGTGGTGTTACTTGAACTGTCAGAACATGTTAAAACAACTCCTCATTCTGATCACTGGACGACTAAAAAGTTTAAAAGCTTTTATACAATGGAATCAAACAATTTCACCAAACTTTGTGATTTAGTCAAGAACAAAACTGTACAATGTTCCAGATATTTGAAGGTTTATGAGTTTCCAATTAACACTACTTATCGTAAATTAATGGTGTTCTTGGAAAGCCTTATACAGACAGTTTAGAATTATTTTTAGGGTGTAACAACTACACAGGGCGTTTCTTAGATTTATCGGAACATGTCAGGAGGTTATTTCTGAGGTCAAAGTAAGGCAAAACGTCCCTACATACAGGCAAGGGGTCGGAACAGTATAGCTCAAGGTGAACATTACTGATTAAAACTTCCACTTTAGGTTAGGAGTGAAACCTGGGCCATATTAACCATTGAAAATAGAAACATTCAGCCTGTCCTTCCAGTTCACATTTGCCGTGACGCGCAACTGTGGTGCTATCTAACGGCGATTCGTTTTAAAAATGCGGTCGGAGGTACTATTAGCTCAGCTATTAGTCACTTCAGTGTGGGTTGGAGGAAGATGCAGAGAAGGATGAGAGGGATAGAGAGGGAGATCGATGGCGCTACCTGTGTAAACTGAACATGAACTAATTTACCGAAAAAGAAAAAAGGCTCATGGGACCCATGTGAGTTGACAGTCTTCTTGTTTAAATAGTCAATGCTCTAAACGTCCTGACGCATTCGACCTCTCGACCACCGGCTCTCCAATTTCTAAAAGCTATTTTATCTATGTACTAGATTTTAATACCCTAAAATAAAATAATTTATTTTACGCAATTCTTTCTTTCCTCTTTAGCTTTGGGATTCACGTTCCTCTTTTGTATGTATATTAAACACTCAGAGTTCACCAAAAGAAATTGGTTTGCTAATGTGGAGTAGCGAAGATATGGAGTCCCCCCTCCCTGTAGTTCCATAAGGATATGGAGTCCCCCCCTCCCTGTAGTTCCATAAGGATATGGAGTCCTCCCTCCCCGCTGTTCTAGTTCCACAAGGACATGGAGCCCCCTCCCTGTTCTTATAGTTCCATAAGGACATGGAGTCCCTCTCCCTGCTCTTCTAGTTCCATAAGGACGATTGTTGCTGAGTAATTAACTTCGCATTGCAGTTATTTCCTCCATGAAATCTCTTTACCAATTTATTTGCTGGTGACATTTCTAATTGAAATAGGATAATATTACCAGCATTACTGGTAATTAAAATTAATTTTTACATAAATTCATGTAAATCATATTAGCTTGGTTATAATTTGAGTAAATACAAAGGAACAAATCGTTTTATTTACAATTACATCGGTTGATTACTGTCAGCTAATTTAAGTGTTTTAAAGTGAACCCGTTATTTAAACATTTGAATTCGTTGTCCTGATCTTTAATGAAATATTAACTGTTTAACGTTAATATGCTTGGTTAAAAATAAAATACGTAAAAACAAGGCAACCAAAAGTAAAGCCACAATACTAAAAACTTACATAAAACGATATTAATGAACTAAATTCAATGAGTGTTATTAATTATAAACAAAATAACCGGAAACGGATGGGGACAGAGCCAGCAGTGTACTTGTCAACGACACTAGGTAGGAGGGAGTTGAGCCATCTGCACTGATTTGGACTATTTACATGGTCAGCCCAATGCGTAACTATACCTATAATATACTTCGGTTTCTACTAACCATGTGAATCCAAGTTCCATCGGATGAAACTAGAGGGCTATGGTTTAGATGTGGACTGTACTAAGAACTGAATTTCAATTGGTTATACATTGTACATACAGCCAACAGAATCATTCGTACAGAGACCAAACCCTGGGCCTTCCATCAGATGGGAAAGCTGGCCGATGGCCTGGCGAGGGGACACTGCTTGTAGCATCAACATTTAGGAGTATCGGCCTACGTCCTCGTGATGGAACACTGCTTTTAATAACATCATTTTGGTGTCTTGGCCTTCGGCCTAGAGATGGAACACGGCTTGTAGCATCATCACTTGGGAGTCGTCCTTACAGCCTCAATGAAGTGACTCATGTGAGCCTTGGATGTGTCTAACCTGTAGAGAACGCCTTCGACTGGTGAACGCAACTTAGATGCTGTATTCATATTGCCTATTTACTTGATGTCACGGCACCCTCTACGTTAACAAACTGAAGCCATAGCAGGGTCTGTTTACTCTCTCCCCAAACCTCCTTGACCTGTATGACTCATAATCTTGGAAAGCTGGGTTTACAGTCTGGCGATGCTTGTGAACATGGCCAGACTGTAATGTTGAATATCTCCAGAAAACCTTTGGCCTCCCTGAGTTTACTGGAGATAGAAAGTAAAATAAAAAGATGCAAGTTACTTTAGTAAATATTAAGAGTTTAATTTTGAATGTGTTGATTGAATTAACCAAAAGTCAACTAATGAACTTTACTGTGTGAACTTATATTGTGTAAGATGAATAAATTATATGTAGTTAGACCTATTGTGTTAACTGAAAATAGGAACTCTGTGAAAAGTCCGTTTCCATATTTTCCCTTATAAACGAACTTTTTAGGTTAATATTATTTACCAACTACGCAAAATGGGTGATATTACAGCTCAATAAAGCCTGCTAGATATTGATTGTTTGGAAACTCCTAACTGAGGAAACTGCAAAGTAAACAAGTGTTAAATAACATTTCTGATACAAAGTGTTCTCTTATATTATATTTTAGTGTTCAATATACAGTAATGACTGTACATGATCTATGTTATGTTGTTACTAGCCCAGTCAATAAAGGTAAAAAAATGCCCTTTGTCGCAACTAATTAGGGGAAAGCTGAATTTTTGCAGGGTGTTAGTATACAAGGTAAACAATAAAAAATGACAAAGTCCCGACCCCCACCCCTCTTGCTTTCCCCCCAACCCCCTCCCAAACAGCGCAAGAGCAGTACTTTGGTTAAATACTCATAGCTCGAAAACTAATAAAGTTACAGACGTGATTCTTTTTTTATATTACACCTAACATTATGGCAAACAAATTATGTACTTAAAATTTTTATGTTTATAACTTCGTTTAACCGTAATACTGATATACATGCAAAAAAATGCCTCTGCTAATTACAAAAACTTACTTTAACCAATTATATCATTTTATCCTTGCATTGTGGAAAGAAACGTCTTCAACAAAACTTATAGACAATTTAATTAGCTTCAATATGATGGGTCTAGTCAAGCTATTTAATGACGTAGTTGCTTTATAGAGAGCGATTAAACAGTAGCGGACACTGCACCGCCGGCGCGGCGCCGCTTCTAGCAGTGACTCGTCAGGCGCTTGGATGTCTCCATGCGTCGGACTGCATGTTGCAATTTGTTCGTAGACAGTCCTTAGTACGTATCTTGTTGAATACTGTTTCTGGAATTAAGACGAGATCCATAAATTACTTGCTAATGTCGATTTAATAAAGGTACATTCTACATGTAGGCGAAATTATACCAGACCTAGCAACATTAAAGCAGCATTAAAAGCGCAAAATGCAGAACCTTCTACACCGCAGCACTTTCTCAGAAAATTAGACAACACATTTGATTTCAATCATGATTGTTTGTTATGTGGAGAACGTGCGGTTTTTGACGCTAAACTTCCATATAAGTACCGAACCAGAATTCACGAGGTTTCAACTATTGAAATAAAGCAAATGCTCCTCAATGCTTGTGATGTTAGGAGTGATGATTGGGCCTGTAAAGTTAAGTCTAGGCTTTTAGATGTTATTGATTTAGTTGCCGCTGAAGCCGTTCCATGGGCAATGTAATAAGAACTTTTGTAAACCTAAAAGTAGTGAACAAAAGGTAGGACGGCCATTATCAGCAAAACTTGTAGATTTTTTCAAAGATAGGCTAGTTGTGCATAATTTATCTGGAAAGAAAAGTATTTAAGGTATGTCACATACTAGTCACAAAGTTTTAGATTCTTGGTACAAAAACAGAGAAACCAGTTCTGAAGAAGAACGCAAAAGAATTGTTAGAACAGCAGTAGAAATTGTTAGGGAAGATGTCCAAAAAATTAATTATGACTGTGGAAAGTATTGAAGTGCAAAGGAAGTAAGTACCATACCAAATGATTTTATTCCTGAAACATTGGCACTATTTACATCTACGGTGACCAAAAAACGAACTGAAAACTCGAGCTCTGACATAAGTAGAAAACGTGCTGTGATAAACCATTCAATAATGTCCACTGTAAGACCAAAGTCCTTCCTATCGTCAATACAAACTTCTTTGTCTCTATATTTAAATAGAATGTATGGGTCAAAAAATTTGATTGAAGTACTTTCTGCGCTGGGAGTATGTTCCTCATACTATGAAAGTGACAGATATATAAGGTCTTTAATCACGAATGGCCCCCAGTCATAGAATCTGATTCCTTTACACAATACGTTTTCGACAACGATGATGTTAACGTAAGATCGTTAGATGGCTTGAACACATTTAATGCGATGGGAGGAATTGCATGCATCACTCCATCGTCACATGTCTCTATCACCTCAGAAGTACCTAGATTAGTTGATGGACCATTTAAGATTGCAGAAGAAACCCGTAAACGGTCGTATATTAAGCGAAAAACCAGTGGCTTAGCTCGTATTGTTATGGAAGACTTCTCAGGTGCCATATCGTTGAGGAAAATAACTGCAAATACAGTATCCTTTATTCATACACTTAATCTGTTATGGGTCAGCGGATGTAACATCCAACCAGGCTGGAATGGTTTTATGAGTGTCTCAACTAGAAAATTAAAAGGGCAGGATACTTCATACATCATGGCTATTCCTTTTATAGACATTGATCCAAATAGCCCATCTTCAGTATATACAGCATTGTGTTTTGTAGCTGAACAGTATAGCAAGAACAAGGAAACATACATTGTGACCTTTGACCAGCCACTATACTTAAAAGAGTAGGACACTTCATACATCATGGCTATTCCTTTTATAGACATTAATCCAAATAACCCATCATCAGTATATACAGCATTATGTTTTGTAGCTGAACAGTGTAGCAAGAACAAGGAAACATACATGTGACCTTTGACCAGCCACTATACTTAAAAGCAATGGAAATCGTTGCTGGCTCTGAAGATCAATATGATTTGTCAAGGATTGTTGTAAGGTTGGGTTTCCATTTGTTTATGTCGTACTTGGGATACATTGGTCGTATAATGGAAGGTAGTGGAATAGAGTCATTGTGGGAGACTGTCTATGGTAAGGCAACGGTGAAACTCATGCTTACTGGACATGCCTTCGCTAGAGCTGTGAGAGCATACATAATGAACCTTTGCTGCTATTGTTGAACAAGTGACAGAAGATGAAGAGGTACGTTCAAGTGTGTTTTGTAACGAGGTTTAAACAGTTTATGACCAACTTTCTCACTGTGATATTACTCAAGCAACTACGTGTGATGATAAATCCATTCAATCAGCCTTGGCAAAGCTGACAGACCTCATCAATTTAAAGAAGTCTGAGAGTAGAACATCAAAGCTCTGGCTAAATCTAATTCAGCAAATCGACCTAATGCTAAATTTTATTCTAGCAGAGAGAACGGGGAACTGGAAATTGCACCTAGACACTATCACTGATATGCTTCCTTACTTTCATGCTGCAGGACACATTCCTTATGCAAAATCTGCTCAGATGTATGTCCAAGAAATGAAGAAACTCAAATCAAAGCTGACTAAGACAGAGTACGATATCTTTGTGACAAAAGGTCTCTTCACTATTAGAAGAAAAGATGAGTTCTGGTCTGGCAATTGGAGTGACGAGCAATCATTGATGAAATCTTTAAAAACAATAGGAGGTCTAACTCATGGCCGAGGAATAACTGAGAGCACCTTAAATAAATGGGTACTAGGAGCTCCTTCATTCTTATGGAAATAAGAAGCTATAAAAATACTATACTGGTTTTGATATATATAGAAAATACTATCTTGCATTTATTGTATTTATTGTATCACAAAACTAAGATTTTTAAACTAAACAACTGAGCCTATACAGTGAAATTTGGTTATTTATCAGTGATACATGTGAACTAAATCTTTATTATCTTATGGACCCTTAAGTGAAAATTATTATATTCCTGCTCTAAATAACTTAAGACTACGGATACGAGTACACAAATACGAGATACAAGTACGATGCCCCTCAGCGGCGAGTGTTAACGGCGGCAGCGGCACTGCTATGAGCAGCGTGGGGTCGGCACAGCGCTATACCCGCTACTGTTTAATCGCTCTCTATGAAGCCATAATTTCAACGGTAAGCAATGTTAGATACATCGTTTTAAAGCTAATTAAATTATCTACAAGTTTTATTGAAGTTGTTTCTTTCCACAATGCAAGGATAAAATGATATAATTGGTTAAAGTAAGTTTTTGTAATTAGCAGAGGCATTTTTTTGCATGTATATCAGTATTACGGTTAAACGAAGTTATAAACATAAAAATTTTAAGTACATAATTTGTTTGCCATATTGTTAGGTGTAATATAAAAAAAGAATCACGTCTGTAACTTTATTAGTTTTCGAGCTATGAGTATTTAACCAAAGTACTGCTCTTGCGATGTTTGGGAGGGGGTTGGGGGGAAAGCAAGAGGGATGGGGGTCGGGACTTTGTCATTTTTTATTGTTTACCTTGTATACTAACACCCTGCAAAAATTCAGCTTTCCCCTAATTAGTTGCGACACAAAACCTTCATTGACTGGGCTATACTAACTGCGGCTTACTAATCCTCAGAGAAGGCGTTCACTTATATTATATTTTAGTGTTCAATATACAGTAATGACTGTACATGATCTATGTTATGTTGTTACTAACTGCGGCTTACTAATCCTCAGAGAAGGCGTTCACTTATATTATATTTTAGTGTTCAATATACAGTAATGAGTGTACGTGATCTATGTAATGTTGTTACTAACTGAGGCCTACTAATCCTCAGAGAAGGCGTTCACTTATATTATATTTTAGTGTTCAATATACAGTAATGACTGTACACGATCTATGTAATGTTGTTACTAACTGAAGTTTACTAATCCTCAGAGAAGGCGTTCACTTATATTATATTTTAGTGTTCAATATACAGTAATGAGTGTACGTGATCTATGTAATGTTGTTACTAACTGAAGTTTACTAATCCTCAGAGAAGGCGTTCACTTATATTATATTTTAGTGTTCAATATACAGTAATGACTGTACGTGATCTATGTAATGTTGTTACTAACTGCGGCTTACTAATCCTCAGAGAAGGCGTTCACTTATATTATATTTTAGTGTTCAATATACAGTAATGAGTGTACATGATCTATGTAATGTTGTTACTAACTGAGGCTTACTAATCCTCAGAGAAGGCGTTCACTTATATTATATTTTAGTGTTCAATATACAGTAATGACTGTACATGATCTATGTAATGTTGTTACTAACTGAGGCTTACTAATCATCAGAGAAGGCGATCACTTATATTATATTTTAGTGTTCAATATACAGTAATGACTGTACATGATCTATGTAATGTTGTTACTAACTGAGGCTTACTAATCATCAGAGAAGGCGATCACTTATATTATATTTTAGTGTTCAATATATAGTAATGAGTGTACATGATCTATGTAATGTTGTTACTAACTGAGGCATACTAATCCTCAGAGAAGGCGTTTAATCTGATACATGATATTAATATGATTGGAATATAAATATTTACATATTTATATTATTAAATAAAATAAAAAGATAAAATACAGCTACATTTCCTTTCTGTGAGAAGACTAATTCCTTATTATTTAATAAATAATACTATCTTTGGAAAATATACTTTATTTTAGAATAATATACTGTATATATTTTTATAGATAAATTTAAATATTACATACATATACTGTACGTAATATTTAATGATATATATTTGTAAAATAATTATACAATATATATATCATATAAACATAACTTATTAATTTTATTTAGAATAAAAAATACGTAGTTTATTAATTCTAATTTGTATAAAAATACAGAAATCTCTACGTAAAGATTGGGCTGAACTTGGCCGAAAGATACATGGAAAACTACACGTTACTATAGCATTGAGGACATTCAATACCATACCATAACCACGGTGTATATACTTCTAGAGAAAAAATAATATAAAATCAGAAAATTATATTTATGCATACTTATACAATACTCTATTTTGAAGTTAATCTGGATGGGAATTGCTAGAAAATTAAGAATACTATTATGATTAAAAATTGTATGTTGATTAGTTGAAAAAAAATTATTTTGATTATGATGAATTGCATTATTTATATATTTATTTATTTTCTCATTAAAACTAGTTCACTCTTGGAAATTAAATTTAGTTAAGATGAATAACAAGAATAATGAGAACTGATTCTCAATGAAGCCACGTTTAGAGTAACAAACACGCCTTTAAGTTAAATGCATTCTCAGAGTCATTTCCCATTTGTTTGTTTCCATTAAGGGAGGGTATCTTTTGTCACAAAGCAAACTCATCCAAGCCGTGATCAAACTTGGCTCCAGACTCAAGGCTTTTACCATCCAGCAGTACTAATGTTGATGGTGTCCTTTGAGGAGACGTTAGTATAAACACCGTGGTGTAATACTAAGTCCAGGACAGCTAATCGTGCAACTTCCAGTATAACTTGAATGATACCAAAGTTCAGCATATTAACTGACCAGTTTATGAGATTATATCACTATCATAAGTTATTATTTGATTAAAAATCACTTATACTATTATCAAATTATCATTCAAGATAGTATACAATATATTTAGTTAAATAAATTAACAGACATTTTTAGGAGTGGTTGACTATTACATCAAACATCACGTGACTACAAATATTGAAGTATATTATTATATTATACATGCAGATTGTTCATCTGTAGTCACTTACCAGACTGAAAGTTTTTTTACTTTATTTCTAATTCTTTATTTATTTATTATTTTGTACAACAAATATTCTACAAGTAGTCTTTTTTTATTTATTCCTCTAGCCTATGATAATTACATTATAAAAAACATTTTGATCTATTTATTTCTTTTATTGTTATTTTTAAAATAAGTATTTAATATTACTTTTTTACTTTATTAACAAGCATAATAAGTCTCTTCGTATTTATACAAATCAAAATATAGTGATTAGATCAGGCATTTAATAAAAATATATCAATTAAAAACCAAAATTTTATTTGGCCCAAATACATAAATGTACATTTAAATATAATAAAACATGACATAATATAACATAGTATAAATACCTAGGCCACTCCTTATTATAAGAAAAAGAATAATAATAAAAATATTCTACAAAAGACAAGCTGTAAAACTTTCTATAAAGAACTTGAATGTCTCCTAACCTCTTTTATAAGTTTTTGATTGCTTATTATGTATAAAATTACTTCTATTTACAATTCAAAGTAGTATTAATAACATCGCTACCCACAGTCCCTGAGGATTGTCGGACTTGTCCATCTGCCCTAACAGGAAGGGTCACGGGGGTGGATTAGAGGGTTATCTGTCAGTTACAGATATCGTCAACAGAATAAGGACTTTTGACTGTTACTGTCCTGTAGCAGACTGTGATTGTAGTCGACATTGGTCATCACTTGTAGTTTCTGAAATTTAATTTATAATTATTCTTTTCAGTTTGTGCATTATTCCAATTAAATAGTACTTTATTTAAAATTATAGTGACACAATCGTCAAATTAATTTCATGAGTGAAATTTTAATAAAATTTAAACTAAGAATCTCATTAATTTCAAATATCATTTAAGAATAAACAATACTTTTTCTGTTAATATTTAACATTATTTTTTGTCAAGAAACCCATGTATAGGCACAGTTTATATGAACAATCCATACAAGCCTCCACTCAACTCAGTAAAATTGACCGATAATTTAGTGCACTCCGAAACATGAGGTCACATTCCCCCATCCACGCCCCCACCCCCTCCCACAGTAAAGGGTATAAATGCTCCATCGTTTTGTTTGTTAATCCCCATTTACATCCTTCCAAGGAAATCATCTCTATCACGAATAATTATTTAGAAATAGTTCACATCAGCACAGATTGTATATATTTGTTATAAAAACTTATTTGTGTGTCTTGTGGGGGGGGGGGGGATATTTGGGCACATTGGGGATACAATGGGGTATTTGTAGGTACTTGTGAAGTGAGGAAAGAGAGTGACCGATACTGAATTAGGAACAGTTGACAGTTCCCAGCTTAACGATTCTCAATATAAACACTTCAAAAGGAGCGAACCTCAGGGTATGTAGATCGAGTTTCTTGCGACGTCATCTGTTTACTCGATGTGTTAGATCAAATACAAGATGTAAGAGGAACAATAGAGTGTGGTATTGTGAACGTACAGAAGCACCTAAACCCTACCTCCACATTGCTACAATCTCCACAATACCAGAGAACACTGGTCTTATATACGTTATTAGGATTAAAATATTTTTAAACGTTACAAACATATTAAACATTTTTATAAGTTGATGACGTCATACTTGTGATTTGAAATTTATCCTATTGTGTATTTGACTTATCTCGAAATGAGATTGAATGTGAGTGTCGATACTGTCAAAATGTCGGCACTTGGGTATCAGGCGTGACAATTAATTAGCTGAAAATCAGACCAATACTGCGAGGTTCAGATTCCAAGTAAAGCTGAAGGTCCCTTAGTTTCACTAGCTATTGGGCTATTAATAAATGACTTTTTCTGAGGAATAGTACACCGTAATAAGTAGAAATGACTTCACTGGTTCATCAACACACGTTCGCCCCTCATATTCGCCTTTATCTCTGTGATTGGCGTCTTGGTAATGCATAATGAATACATATTTGTCAAGTTACGTGAAACTTGTGGGTAAAACCGATAGTAAACAAATATGTTACAACTAACTTGGAAAATGTTGTTTAAATAAATGATACTGAATATGCAAGTCATTATGAGTACCGATATTAAAAACTATTTATTTATTACAGGAGGGAATAAAGGAGGTGTTTGACGTGGAAGTCACCGGTGATTCCCTCTCCAGGGAAGGGAGTACCACCAACCCTCCCACCACCGAGGACTCCCAAGTAGCCGGTGGAGAACAGGACAAGCAGCCTCTCTGGAGAACGGGTATTTATTCACAACTAAATTTTTATGCATTTAAAGCAGGTTGATTGAATATATAGTTCTGTGGTAACTAGTCAAAATGAAGTTTTCAAAATAGAGATATTCTTGGCCTTAGTGTAGAGCGAATACTGTCAAAATAAGTTTGTGTACATAGTAAAATATATTTATAGGTAACCCATATACACCTATAAACCCATATACAGGGTGTCCCAAAAGTAAAGTGCCAAACTTAAATATTGTTGTATAGGTCAAAATAAAGAGAAAATTACGAATACACGTTTGTCCAAAAACGCTTCGTTTACCAGATATCCGCCATTTTGTTTTCATCCTAATACAATTTTAATCTCCAAATTGGCTTTAAATTTTGGACAGCATGTGCGTGCGTAGTGACCCAACTACTGTACTACTGTATTGGTTTGGTAATTATTGCATAACTAAATAAGAACTTTAAATTTCGTATATCTTTTAGTGGGGAGAGTTGACCAAACACAGTTCCCCTCGCCTCCTTGGACTCGTTGGACCAGCGGATTAACGTGACTCATGAACCACGGGAGAAGCACAGGGTTAAGGTCATATCGGGAATAGAACCCGGACCAGCAGCGTGGCAAGCCCTAGTCCCTTAGCTACTGTCATTTCAATTATATAACTAATAACATTTGACAACAAGGAAGTTGTTCAATATTTGTGTTGGAGGCTCATGAAAACAGCCCAGTTTTATGAAATAAATGTTAATATTGTATATCTTAGTAACTTGGACATGAGACTTGGAAAACCAACTCGTTAACTGTTTAAATATTAACATCGGACTCGTAGTGCTGAACCGCCCCCCCCCCCGATCATAAAATACAAATTATATGTATTTATTTTATTTATATTACATTAGATTTGTTCTTAAAAAGGCAACAAATAACACAGAAAAAATGTGTGAAGTTATGATACTTGAAATAAAAGTGACTTGGAAAACCAACTGTTCAACTCGTTAACTGTTTAAATATTAACATCGGACTCGTAGTGCTGAACCCCCCCCCCCGATCATAAAATACAAATTATTTATATTTATTTTATTTATATTTTCACTTACATCACATAACTTTGATTGATAATAAAACAGTTTGGTTCAGGCAAACAAATTTGTTATTATTATTCTTATTTATTAGAATAAAATTTAGTCTCAATTTATTTGAAGATAAAATATAAATTAATAATCCAGTAGATTAATAAAACGTTATTTGAAAAAATTTTCGCTATTCAAAATGTTTTTAATTAACTCAAAGGGAAATAATTAATTAATCATAGTGTAATAATTGGTGGGAGAGAAAATAATAAACTTTTTTACAAGACATTTTAAATCGCCAAATGTTACTATGTTTGCTTGTTGTGGTCTTGTAATAATTTTGTTCGGATATACATAAAATAAATAGTTCCAAAGAATTAGTACAAACTTTCCCCCATATTAAACACAAAAAAATCAAAACTTTGAAAATTACCAGTTTGATTCCGAAATATCTTTTTTGCTATAACTCAAAAACCAGTCACGTTAGAGATATGCAGTTTTTACTAAAATATTTTAGATTGTAATTTACATATTTCCTGAAAAGTTAATCAAAATCGTTAGAGTTGTCTTTGAAAAAATTCTACTTTTGTATGTTTTTTGCCCATAAAAAACTAAAATTTCAAAAAAAGTTAAAAAAATGGTCTGGAGATATTGGCTAAATACACCTACATACAAAATTTAATAAAAAATGTATCCATCCGTTTGGTCTCCAGCAAACTGCACATCCACACAGACATACACACATACGGACAGACATCAACATTTTGTTTTCGAAAAAAACACTTTTTTGGGTTCAGGGGACCCTAAAATGGATTTTTATACCAACTTGTAATAACATTTTTTTGGCGATCACAATACTTTCTCTATGCTAACGCATATGGCAGAAAGTAAAACTAATATTTTAACCATTATATCATATTAACAATATTTAGTGCAACAACCACCTTAATACTAATTGCAACACTTATTGCAGTCCAACAACAACAGTCTTGTTCCATTTACTTATTACGTTTCTTGTTACTTACAAAGTATTGCATTACATTTGTATATAACGTAACTGCAACCCGTTTGAGTTATAGAGTCTAAATGAGGTATAAGTGTGCTCAAGAGAAAGGTAATGAATTAAATCATTAAATTGTTGAAAACAAATTTCTGGAATTAGAAAAGTCAGCAATTAATCAATAATACGGCGTTTTCTCTTTCAGGGAAATAATTAAAAGATGACAATTATTATAAATGAAAGCGTCCATTTTTTTTAATGAAGTAGAAATACAAGTCAATAATGTAACGATTGCAGATAATTATCTATAAACAGATTGCTTGTCTCCACACTAAAAACTTTCACGCTGTTTTATTTTAGTTAGTGGACGTTCCACTTTGTACTGCGTCAAAGATTTGTGGACTAAACGAGGTTGTCAGACCGGCACAGCATGGTGCTGTCTCTGTCACTGCCCAGCATAGACATGAGAGGGCTTTAGGTGAAACATCTCAGCAGGTTTGTTCTGTGAATAACCATTCTCTTTGGTCCAATAATCTGGATGTTGTTTATCTGCCTAGAATAGCTGAGAATTGTTCGTTTTTTACAATAAATCCCATGTGAAATGTTGGCGTAATAAACAAAATACCCAGAACTCGTTATTTCTTACCGTGATATCCAATTTAGGAAAGAGATAACGAGTTACGCAACTGAAACAGTTTCAGCAATGATAAAATATAACTGTATAACTTGTTATGAATTATTTGTCCTAATAAAATAATAAACCACTTTATTTCCTCAAATAAAATATCACTTTATATCCTAAAATAAGACATCTCTTGTAATTTTTGGTAAACATAATTTACAAACAGATTTTCACCAAGATCAACAATTCAGGTAACAAATTAATTTCAGCTTTACCCTCATTTCTATAGTATTGCCTGTTTGTCCCACAGGGTTGTTTTGGAACACTTGATAGTTCAACTGGTCGGTGCCTTTGGCCAGAGGGAGGATCAGGGAAGTGGTTGCACCATTTAAGATAACGTAGCTATAACAATAACTTAAAAGGATGTATCCTTACAGTCTTTCCTTATACAAGTATATAAGGATATTATACACAGTTAACAGATATTATGACGTACTTTCGTATAAAATAAATAACAGTTTTAAGCAAAGAGCTAACGTTAGAAGGAATTATTATATCAGAACAATTTTGGGGACTTCAACCGTAACACTTGCTGTTTCTAGAAGTCGGTAATCCAGCAAATAATGTAAATTAGACAACTTGCATAAGGATATAAGAATTTTTTCTTTTACTTTAAAAATAGACTCGATGTTTTCTTACATAAAAGTAACTTTTTCTATCCGTTCAGGACTACTTTGACCAACATCGGTGATCGCCTGAAGCGTTATTATTCTCATTCTTTAATTGATATGGTAATAATTAAATTTAATTAAGGTATGCACAATCGTGGAGGCTCAGTGGCAACGGCCTCAGGCTGTGGAGGGCATTTTGAAAGTTTGAATCCCAACTGAACTAACGTCGGTTCTAATAACTGAACTGAACTAAACAAATGCAAACACAGCAAACCGTCAGAACCACTGGCACTCTCGTCAGGTTACGAGAGGGAGACTCAATGTATTACGTGTATTATTTGTATTGGGAGACTTCACAACAAACCTTCAGAACCACTGGCACCCTCGTCAGGTGAGGAGAGGGAGCCTCAATGTATTACGTGCATTATTTGTATTGGGAGACTTCACAACAAACCTTCAGAACCACTGGCACCCTCGTCAGGTGAGGAGAGAGAACCTCAATGTATTACGTGCATTATTTGTATTGGGAGACTTCACAGACACAACAAACATGTTCATAACTGCAGGCACTCTCGTCAGGTGAGAAATCATTAGACAATTCAAGAATGAGAACCTTGTTTTAATTATCTAAATGATTATTCTATTTTGCCAATAGATCTACGTCTAAATAATGACATTGTTCAAATAATCCGCTTGAGCAGGTTATAGTGTTATTAAATAAAAAAATAATTAATATAATTATTTTTGTTAATTCTACTCTTTGACTTAAATAATACGTAGTGTTCTTAATATTTTAGTTGCTATAAAACGATTACTGTTCATTTAAAAGTTCTGTAATAAACTAAGAGAAACCGACCAAACAATTTCTTCCATACACGCATGACAAGTTTCTGGCTTGGCGAAGTACCAATATAACTCACATGTCGTCAAGTACGCCTTTCAACTTGCTTACTTTGACTTGCGTCACTGTTCGGTTGCCAGTTAGCCCTAATTGTATACGGAAATGTAGTTTGTAACTCTGTGGCGACGTTTTCTATACTGACGGAGAAATATCATTAGCCTGGACATTCTATGTACTCGTTAGTTTACAGTTTGTAAAATCGAAAATCTATCTAAATATATGTTGTAGTTAGTTTATTGAATTTTGAAGTCATCGAATTTTACATTCATAACCATAATGAGTCAATTTACTATGTATAATTACATCATAAGTATTGGAGAGTCAAACTTCATGAATCACTGTCATGAATAATGAAAGTCAATTCAATCTCAAAGAAATCAAGTGTTGGGGAGTGGAGGGGACTGGGGTGCTCGCCATCTTAGATCTATTGTCCTCAAGAACAATTTTAGTGGAGAAGCCATTTTTTATGTATTTTGCTGATAAAATTATGTTTGATATGTCGTTTCGTAGACAGTTTTAAAAAGATGCTGATTGCATGGCGCATTTTAAATTTTTATTTTAATACACCTACTTAAAATTGTGCTAATTTTAAAAATTGGTTGAAATGAAAACAACGATAAATAGAGAAAAATCAACCATTCAAACATTTAAAAAAATAGAAATTATTACAATGTGTCAATGAACAAACACTTTGAAATGTTAAAAGTGGAGGAGCTGTTGTTGCTTGAGAAAGTTTAACATTGGCTTATGAGGATCAGATTAGTGCTAACCGGTAACACAAGAATATCTGAACACCGCAACCCCCATATATATGAAATATAAATCAATTTATAATATTATTTGGTAACATACAAAAATACGCAGAAGCACACTTTTATATTTAGTACCGGGAGAAATAGCTTCACTCAGTTGAATTTTGCAAACTGAAGAGGTATCATCTATCCCAGAGTAATCTTTGTCCAAACTCTATCTCTATTTAGAGCAGACACTTGGACAGTGAAAAACTCACGAGAAGGGAAAACGGGAGATGAAAGGGGAAAGATGAAGTATGGAGGAGGATATGTGAGTGGCCGAAATGTGACAGAATAGAAAGTCGGATAAGCAATTGGATGGGTCACTACTTGAGAATACAATACATAAACACGATATCTCTGGAAGGATGGGGAAAGAAGAGCGGAGGGGAAATAAAAGAAGCACAGTTTTAACATGGTAATGTACAATTTAAGCTCGAATGGCTTTTAGTGGGGAGAGATTCCTAACTATACACATTTCCTCTCGATTGCTTGGACGAGCCCTACCTTTTGTACCT
>JAQJVL010006926.1:0-26474 GCA_035578905.1 Stictocephala bisonia | reverse complement strand
TCTCGGGCTTATTTGTCGTAGATTAAATCACCCTCCTACATCCTCTACAAAACAAACAACACACTCATGATTTGAACATCATACAAACTAACCCAAATAAAACATGAAATAATAGTTATAGTCATTTTCACAACACAAAACAGGTGAATAGGGACAGTTTAATTGCTGACTAGACAATATGGTTGTTAATAAAAACATGGACAACACCAGGGAATTATGTGGTATTACAGAATATACGTTACAGATGTGCTGACAGATATATTTATTGATAGGCCATAAACAATTGAAGTAATGTTGTACATTTTATTGTAGATGTGTAGTAAACATTTGCTCTCCGATCGTGTTTTGAGAGTCCTCGTTTGTTCGTAGTTATTTCCACTACAGTGAAATGTATGGATGCATTTTATAGGTTATGTTTGTAATGACAGTCATAACGACATGACATCAACAATCGTTACTGTTACGACAACAGATCAGTTAGGTACATAAAATTTTAACTATATCCCACTTCACACATTTTAAACGTAAGAATGCATTTTTTATGGCACAATTACGTCAATACTACTTCCCTAATCATATTAGAAAAACAACTATGGAGAGATTTTACGTGTGAACCAACCAAGGAATGACTGTATACAGACCAGCAGAAGTCCAATAATAGTTTTTTTTAAATTTTTTTATGAGGTAACAATTTTATATGTCGCAAACTTGTAAACAGATGATTTCGTAAATTATGGTGCAAATAAATTAATATGCTATCTAAAAAAATAACCATATTTGTTAAAAAGAATCATTATTTATTTGATTATCTAATTGAATAAATATTGTTAGAGCTGTTTGAAATATGAATATTTCATCTCATAAATTAGTTAAGCAGCGTCTGGAAATAATTTTGATCATCTGCAGGGTGGAAAAGAAGTGGATATTTTCATCAAGAAGAACTAGACCTTTTGAAATAGTGTGGAGAGTCAAATTTTAAAACGAAATAAGAATATTAGCCACGTCTTTTATATCTAAAACTGTCCTCTTAAATTTATATAATATTCACATGTTACGAGCAGACATATCACATTGCGGATGTAAATCCAACGCACACAACTTACTTCCGGAAACTAAGTGTTTAGTTCTTGCAACTAATGGGTTGGTAAAGTTTAACTCTGCAGAAACCAATTTCCTTTAATTGGTGCAATTTGTCTCAAAACTAATTAATAATAATTTGCAGCAAGATATAAAGCCTTCTCAATTGAAATAATTACAGCACTGTAATCATATCTTTGGAAAACATTTGCAAAAAGTTGACCTCAAATAGTTAACAATCGTACTATATATGGAATCCAGTTTATAATCTACGAAAACTCAATTTATTACTTTTAACAATTACATTGCATTGTAAAATTTGACTTTTGGATTACGTTTTCCTCACCATGCAATTTATTGATAACTTTACGTATAACGAATACGAGCGGTAGCCAAACAAGCGGTAGCCAAACAAGTGGTAGCCATACAAGCGGTAGCCATACAAGCGGTAGCCATACAAGCGGTAGCCATACAAGTGGTAGCCATACAAGCGGTAGCCAAACAAACGGTAGCCATACAAGCGGTAGCCATACAAGCGGTAGCCATACAAGCGGTAGCCAAACAAGCGGTAGCCATACAAGCGGTAGCCATACAAGCGGTAGCCAAACAAGCGGTAGCCATACAAGCGGTAGCCATACAAGCGGTAGCCAAACCTGTAGTTCGTTAACTGTTTAACTCAAGGTAGTACATATTGATACATTTATTTTCAATATAAGAGGTACAGCATTAGTACGTACTGCAAATAGTATATACAATACAACTAATTCTTTCAGCTAAGTCTCCTGTATAAAAATAATATCAAAAGGAACTTAAGTTAAACATGTTTCAGAAAAATGAATTCATCAGTGTGACAAGTGTGATTGGTAATTTAAGTTGGGGTTCTTCAGCAAGTCAAGGAGAAATATGTGAATAATAAATGTTGGAGGGGAGTGACGGGGAAAGGGGAGACAGTCATCCCAAATTGCGAGACGCCACGATCAGCGAGCAGCAAGGCTTCATTAGCAACCTACGTAATCTGACTTAACTACACACACAATATTCTTACACAGAATAAACTTCTTCTTGCTCGAATAAGCTTAAACAGACTTTTGTAAAAAAAATTCTGTATTCAACGTTTCGTAAACTTTTTCTAAACGATCCATTCTTATCTTCAAAACACTAACATATAATGTGTCTAAACAATAATGTATAATGAAAATAAAATAACGATACTAACGAAATAATAAAAATAATAATTCAGTTATATGTTAAGGTTTTAATTTAATATTAATCAGTTACTTTTACAAGTATTTAAAGTAAAACATACAACATACTCGATTTAATTATTATTTATGAATTGTCTTAAATACGATAAAATAAGAACAAAATTGAGTCATTTAAAATAAAGAATTAAATAAAAATGTTTGTGCATAAAACTAAAAGTAACTAAATTCTAGTGATAGTCCAAAAGTACAAAATTATAATAAAAGCCAATAACATCTTATAAATAAGGTGAAGATTAACTAAATTGAAAATATACTAAATCTAAGCTGACAAAGAAATTTTACTATACCATAAAGTTTATAGAATACTTTTCGCTTCTTAACAAATATTTGAAATAAGCATTATATAAAATAAGAAAAGTAACAAAATATAATTGGATAAAGAAACAAAATATATAATAGTATTGACTGTGTCCTTTAGTTGTTTCCAGTTCGGCCAACGACTCTTCTGTGGCACTAATCTCAGCTCTCTTGGCCGTCTGTAGTATTTATTTCTATTGGGTTGGTAGTTAGAAGGCATCTTGGAATATCTCTGTACGTCTCGAGGTGCTATACTCGCTTTAGACTACATGAGCGCGCTTTGAGGCGATTTAGTGTTGCTATGACGCAAGATGTTGCCAAGAGCAAGCTGCGTCTGGCTCTGTACAGCAATCTATAAACAAGATAGTTACGAATGTAAAAGACGATATAAACAATAAGAAAATACACAATAATACAATATTTACACATAAATTCACATACTCAAATAAGATTGTTACTAGACAGAAAGAACTGAAATGTGCCAAGGCGTTAAAGTGCGGTTATGGTTACGCTGGCTTATTAGTCAACGCCTTATTGGTCACAACAGTCAAAATCTCCTCGTAGTTCGAGCACTTGCTATAGGAGGCTCTGAAGTCAAATAAGGAGATTCGTCAAATTAATTTTAATAAATTTTAATGCCTCTTCTCTTATGACCTATATGACGTCCGACAGCCCTTATACATAAGTGTGACGTCAATTGGCAGTCCTCTAACTCACACACTCCACCACTTCCACGTGGGGTTGTACATTGAAGTTGATGGATTTCATTACATCACTCGACATTTGCAGCTTGACTAAGATGAACGTCAATGTGTCTTGACTTCATCTGGGACTACTCATGGTTGTTACTCACACGTTCATGGGGAAGGCTGACGAGGAGTTCACGCTACGCTGGATAGAAACAAATGTATGGACGTTTTCTCGTTGGTTACTGGCATACATTACCTGATAGTAATTTGATCTATTGAGTCAAACACCAAATATAAGTTCATCCACCTCTCTGATACATTACCTTTTACACATAGAAATCAGTATTCCTCACGATTTAGATGATCACTAAGAGACTGAGGGGGTGACTATACCATCATATACTAACATTAGTCAGTTATATCACGCACATATTTCTCAAATTATAACATTGACTGTAGAAAAAAGAAGACTGTCCACTCATGTAGGTCCCGTGAAACTGGTTATCCTATTCGGTGAAATTAGTTCTTCTCTTTTCACAGGTAGCGCGCCAGCTGTCTCCCTCTATCTCTCTTCACCCCTCTCTGAGTCTCTTCAACACACGCTGCAGTGAGACTAAATAGCTGAAATAATAAAATATACATTTCTTAAAACCAGCATGGATTTATTCTTTGTTTGTTTGTAAGCACAGTCTTGTTGAATTTTACAAATTAAGTTTCCTCTGGCTTGGACATGACAACTCAAATTGATGTGATATTTATCAAACTGGGCAAGTAATATAATAAAGTAGATCACTTAATTTTTTAAAGAAATAACATTATCATAATTGGTTGTCGAGTAGTTTAATTAATTCTTTAAGTTCTGTCAATAAATATAAAACAGGTTGTAATGTATAAAAGATAAGTGTAATCTAAATTTGACGTTTGGTCAGGAGTCCCGCAAGGATGAAATTTAGGACCGTGTTTATTTACAATAGCGATGAATAAAATAAGCAAATTTACTCAACATTTATTGTTTGCAGATGACTTGAAATTATTTCGGTATATATCGAACCAAAATGATGTTATTACGCTCAAAATAACTTAGATAGTATATTCGAATGGGGGGTAGATAATAAAATGAATTCTAATGTCCGGAAGTTTCACAGAATGAAAACTCCTATTATGTATAATTATTATTTGAATAGCCAACAAATCTCTAAAGTTCATAATATAAAATACCTAGGTTTGTACATGAATTGATATTTAACTTCTATTAACTACATTAATAATCGTTTTTCTGCAGCAAGCCGAATGATGGGATTCATAATTAGACAGGAAGTTCATTTTAAAATATAACAACACTCAGTATGTTATTTCTACAAGTCATTGGTCAAGTCGAAGCTTGAGAGATCTGTAGTTGTATGAACTCCTTCTCATGCTATCTACAAAGATGCTATAGAACTAGTACAAAAGAGATTCCTTAAATATCTCTAATAACTATTCATCCTTATCTTTATATTTAATTCCTTACGGAGAGTTGCTTGTACTGTTTATGTTTGAAAGTCTGAGCCTGAGGATATCTATGATAGATGAAATGTTTTTACATGGACTGGTGTTGATTGAGTGAGTTATTCATTGTTAGAACACCGATGGTCAAGATATGGGTGAATATGAGGGACGATTGAGTGTGATGAGTGTAAATGAGTGAGTGTAGTCATTATTACTAACTAAGGTCGACTGTTCCTCAGATAGAGCTATTTATTAATAGCCCAATAGCCAACTAAGGGACCTACAGCTTTACGTGGAAACAGAACCACGAAGTGTTGGTCTGATTTTCAGCTAACTGACAAGTCGGACACTCAGTTCTCTATCCTACACAAAATCTGAGCCTTGACTACCATCCAACATGGACACCCCAGACCTCTCTAGTAGTGTCCACGTTAATGGAAACCACTGAGTGGACGTTTATGAGTTATGCTGCCAGCTTGAGGTTTCTCTGCTTTAGAGTTCCCAATTTCAACAGTAGAAGAACGCTCTAGTTAATGTACGTTTCGCTCGAACATTAGCACACTCGTTACACCTTTGTTCTGGATCATAATGTTACTAAACGAAATATTATATTCATGTAACGACTCTCTAAATACGAGAAATATTAAAAAAGAAATTTGTAACAACTATCCATGTATTATTTCATGGATTATTTTTGTTACTTTCTCCATATGCGTTAGCATAGTATTGTGATCGTAAACAACAAATTTTTTACGTCCAAAAAATATGTTTTACAATTTGGTCGAAAAATCCATTTTTAGGTCTCCTGAACCCAAAAAAGTGTTAAAAAAAAAAAAAAAAAAAAAATTGGATGTTTGTCCGTATGTGCGTCTCTCTGCGTTTATGTGCTCTTTGCTGGATACCAAATGGATGGATACATTTTTATGAAATTTGGCGTGAAGTGTATTTAGCCAATATTTCTAGTCCGTTTTTTCACATTTTTTAAATGATATATTTCAAAGTTTTTATGCGAAAAAACACTCTAAAATGGAATTTTCTCAAAAACGGCTCTAAAAATGTTGATTATATTTTCATAAAATATGTAAATTACAATTAAAAATATTTTAGTAAAAACCACATGTCTGTCTGTTACTTGACTAGTTTTTGAGATGTGGCAAAACAATATTTGGGAATCAAACTGGTAATTTTTAAAGTTTTGATGTTAAGTGTTTAATATGGGGGAAGTTTGTGCCAATTCTTTGGAACCATTTATTTGCTGTGTGTTTGTATTCTGAGGATTATGTGATTGTATCCTCGTGTATTGATTTATTGTGTATTTTAAGTGGTTGATTTTATGTTTCTATTAAGGAGTGTTAATGCAACAGTCAACATTTATCCTACATTATAATTTAATTAAATTCTCTTATTAGCATGTGAAAATAAAATAAAGAAATAATAGTGTGCCAAATAATTGTCGAAGTGTTTGTTTGAAACCAATCACCGTTATATGGCAGCACAGGCATGCGCCTACAGCAAATACACTGCCTTGAAAAGTATGTTTGTTTCTATAGACAATGTTTATGGTTATCTAATTTCCTTCACGATTCATGTTAACTAGATTGGGCCAGAAAAGGACATCTCATTCAAGACGAAAAGACCAACTCAAGTTAGTTCTTATTTCTTGCTATTTCATCCTTTGCCAATCAGTTATTTGGCGATCTTGATATTTATTTATTAAAAGGTTTTAATATATTAATAATCAATATTAAACCCGGAAACACACTACGGGTTACACATTCATTCTAAAAGAAATATTAGTTACTTTATTAGTACAAAGTTTTAAAATGTTGAATTTTTCAGAGTGGAATAAACTAATAAATAAGCACTTGACACATCATTACACCAGTGTTGTGTTTTGCGTCTTTTTATAGTAAACTGTTTTGAATAAAGAGCTTGTTTACCAAGATAACCAAAAAGCTAAGAGTTTTTTAGAGTCTCTTCAAACAAATCACTTACGGAAGTTAGTGTTTGGCTTTGATGACTTGGAGAGGCTTTGCCTTTTGTTTCACCCAATACTCCTTCATGGTTTTAGCCACCGTAGCACTGAAAATGTTAGAAAACATTAAGAAAATATTGAATCAATGAGTGTAAAAGGGTTATAGTCAATTCAAATTATAAAGTTCCAAAACTAGCTATATAGTTGTTCCAAAACTAGCTATATAGTTGTTCCAAAACTAGCTTATAGCTGTTCCAAAACTAGCTATATAGTTGTTCCAAAACTAGCTATATAGTTGTTCCAAAACTAGCTATATAGTTGTTCCAAAACCAGCTATATAGCTGTTCCAAAACTAGCTATATAGTTGTTTCAAAACTAGCTATATAGTTGTTCCAAAACTAGCTTATAGCTGTTCCAAAACTAGCTATATAGTTGTTCCAAAACTAGCTATATAGTTGTTCCAAAACTAGCTATATAGTTGTTCCCAAATTAGCTATATAGTTGTTCCAAAACTAGCTATATAGTTGTTCCAAAACTAGCTATATAGCTGTTCCAAAACTAGCTATATAGTTGTTCCAAAACTAGCTATATAGTTGTTCCAAAACTAGCTATATAGTTGTTCGAAAACTAGCTGTATAGTTGTTCCAAAACTAGCTATATAGTTGTTCCAAAACTAGCTATATAGTTAATCAATATTGTTGAAAACAACCTTAACTTATATCTAAATTAATAAAAAGGATGATAATTTATTCTTATATAGAAACTATCTCTATATTATATGTAGTTTGTAGTTGATGGTCAGAAACATCCATCTTATTCTTTATTTGTCTTTTACCACCGAGGAGTTGCAATATCGCCAGAAATTCAGAGTAACGGAACATTTTATAACCCAAAATTTATAAGATGATACTGAGCCCAATTAAATGCATAGTCAACCTCTATTTCACTTAAAATTCCATTACTTAAAGTAGTTTATTTGCTCTCTGTAAAGTATATACCAAAGAGGAACAGAAAAAGAAACAGTTCACTTTCTCATGACGATAGCAGTAGACAATGAGTGGCAGTTTTAGGCTCACTTTGACCCAGTAGTGATTTGTTACGGGTTTGAGACTCACTTTTTTTGGGTTTTCCAAGATGGCGGCGGTCACGTGACCGGATCCAAGATGGCGGCCGGAACCGGATCCAAGATGGCGGCCGGAACCGGATCCAAGATGGCGGCGCCCATTTCCCGCCAAATTTTCTAACCTCACTTTTCCTAAACTCAAATTTTCCGCCAAATTTCCTAACCTCAAATTTCCTATGGGTTAGGAATTTTGAATATTATTCCAATTTATTGATTAAGACAAAGAATATTCCTATTAATATGTCTCCGCAAGACAAAATTATTTTCCAAAATGCTACCACCTGTCACCTTTGTCAAAAACCTTTACATGGAGACAAAGTGGCCAATCATAATCACCTAACGGGGCAGTTCTTGGGACCCGCCCACAATTCATGCAATCTAAATTATAAAGTTCCCGATCACATTCCAGTCTTTTTCCATAACCTCAGAGGTTATGACTGCCACCACTTGATCCAGGGGTTAGGTAAATTCAAAAAAGAAAAACTGTCATGTATCGCTACAACCAGTGAGCGGTACATTTCAGTCACCCTTGAATCTTTACGATTTTTGGATTCCTTACAGTTCCTTAACGCTTCTTTGGACACACTCGTGTCCAACTTAGTTTCTGACGGGGCATCAAAATTCAAAATTTTAGGGCAGTGTATGACCAACACAGACTTACTACTACGAAAAGGTGTCTTTCCCTACAATTACATGACAGACGAATCAAAATTTAATGATACTGAACTGCCTCCCAAGGAGGCGTTCTTCAATGACCTGACCAAAACGCCTATCACTGACGAAGACTACACACACGCACAGACTGTGTGGTCAACCTTTGGTATGACCACTTTGAAACAATACCACGATCTATACTTACTCACAGACGTACTATTACTTGCCGACGTATTTGAAAATTTTAGGACGACCAGTATGACTTACTACGGTATTGACCCGTGTAACGTCTACTCTGCCCCCGGACTAGCATGGAATTCCATGCTGAAAATGACAGACGTAAAACTCGAACTACTCACTGACATTGACCAGCACCTCTTTGTCGAGTCTGGGATCCGGGGCGGTGTCTCCATGATACCCAACCGGTACGCCCAGGCCAACAACCCTTACTTACCCAACTTTGACAACACAAAATCCACCAACTACCTCCTTTATCTAGATTGTAACAATTTGTACGGGACCAGTATGTCCGATAGACTCCCAGAGTCTGGCTTTAACTGGATCGACCCGCAAGACATTGACATTACAAAAGTACCCGACGACTCCGACACCGGTTACATTTTAGAAGTTGACCTACACTACCCTGACCACTTACACGACTTACACTCAGACTTCCCACTAGCCCCCGAACGAAAAATTGTGACATACGACATGCTTTCCCCCTACTGTAAGGACTTGCTTCATGAACTCGACTACAAACAACCCCAGTCTGAAAAACTACTAACTACACTGTGTGACAAAACCAAGTACGTTGTACACTACAAGACTCTAAAACTTTACTTACAGCTTGGACTTGTACTGACCAAAATTCACAGAGCTCTAAGTTTTAAACAGTCTGCCTGGTTAGCCCCATTTATTAATTTTAATACAGAGAAAAGAAAATGTGCCAAAAATAACTTTGAAAAAGATTTTTTTAAATTAATGAATAATGCGACATATGGAAAGAGTTTGGAAAATGTAAGATCTAGGATAGATTTTAAACTTGTAAATAACGAAAAACAATTGGTTAAATGGACAGCTAGTCCCAGACTTAAAACATTTTTCGCATACAATAAAGATATCGCGGGATTGGCTTTAAAAAAACAAACAATTTTCCTAAACAGACCCATTTATGTTGGATTTACAGTATTGGAAATTTCAAAATCAATAATGTACAACTTTCACTACAACTGGGCAATTACAAAGTATGGAAAAAACGTTAAGCTTTGCATGACTGATACAGATTCTTTATTTTACAATGTATATACTCCAGATGTCTATGCGGACATGAAAAATGAATTACATCTTTTTGATACTTCAGACTATCCACCTAGCCACCCATGTTATAGTAATGTAAACAAAAAAGTGTTGGGAAAATTTAAAGACGAGTTAAATTCAAATCCAGCTAGGGAAATAATTGGCTTGAGAGCGAAATGCTACTCCGTTCTAAATTCTAATCTAGAGGAAAAGAAGGTAGCCAAAGGTGTCCCCCGAGTCGCGATAAAAAAACAATTAAAACACGAAATTTACAAAGACTGTCTTTTAAATCATTCGTTAAAAACAACATCCGCTCTAAACATCCGTAGTGAAAAACATAAAATTTACACACAACACATTTCAAAATTATCACTTTCCCCTTTTGACGATAAAAGATACATCTTGGATAATGGAATTGATACACTAGCATACGGACACCATTTAATTAGTAAAAAACGAACTTTAGAACACGATCATGATTACATTAATAAAAAACTAAAACTCACTGGAATGAGATTGTAACCCATGGTTACTAACATGTCCGTAGAAACCCAATTTACGGCATTGGATGGGCTCAACCCGACCGTAGTGCAATGTAAAAGCCTCGTACTGGGCGGACCTTCTTCTTGATTACGGTAACTCCTACGCCAGGTAAGTAATGTTAAGTTAGTTTTAAGTAAACTCTTTTACCGTCAACCTTTAAAAAACAATCTGTAAAGTAAATTCTGTTATAATATGAACACTTTTGTGAGTTTACATAACTACAATTTATTAACGGATATCTCCAGCTCTGTGTGAATTTCTATAGAATACCGTACCATCGAGGTGAGGGCGGCCCAAATTTAATAAAAAATCGCCCGACTGTTCTCTAAGGCAGCTTTAAAACGTGTAAGACCTGAGGCGGTCCTGCAACTTGGGGCTGGGCTAATCCCCGTAAGACCTTGAGTCGCAGTCCGGGCCCTTGTAAGGTACGTGTATGATTGAATGTTACACTCTATGGCTGGACAGTATCCGTAGGTCCCGTGTGTGAGGGAGAGTAACCTACAAAAAAGAAAAAACACAAAAACCTACTGTAAAAAAACAGAATCAAAAAATAAAAACAAATTTATAAATAAAAACCCCTTTGTAAGTCTGTACGTCACATTGAAAGGCTTCTCTAAGTAAAGTGATGTCTTTACTTACAGAGGGACCCAAAAAATACAAAAATAAATAAAAAAATTATAAAAAAAACAATAACTAAATAATACTGAGAGGTAGCATTTTGTTGGTTGGCTACCACCGTAGTGAGCGAGGTTGGGGCTCATTACACTAAAATACCCGTGGGGGATACCAGTCCTCTATCGGGCGCGTCCCATGGGAATTGGGCAATGCCCTTCAGTTTTGCCTTCAGCTTACTTGAGGGTAGTGAGGAATTAAATACTCACCGTGAAAAAAAACTGGTTAAATCAAAAACATTAATAAAATCTGCGAGAAAGATCATGGTATAGTACAGAATCAGGAAGTGATCTTAGTAACATATGGTAAAACTTTCTATAAAAAGAGTAAATTCCATCCAAAAGTAAGAAAAAAATCAAAGATACATACAAATTTCAGAAAAAGAGTCATTTTACATAAAAAAGTGTTGAAAAATTTTTCAAATCAAGGAAGAACTACCAACATAGTACTCTCCAAACCCCTTAAAATTTAGTTAAAATGTCAATAAATAGGGTTATTTGTGTACAAAATATGTTATAATTCCCTAAAAGCATTAAAATTCAGTGTCATAACAATGATGTTTGTTCTAAACCTTTAAAATTATCTAATAGACTCTTTATAAACTTAGTTTGTGCTCAAAACAACACACAAAAGACCAAACACAAACTCTTCATATAAGACTCTTGGTTGACCACCCACCTACTCAACATACAACAACTCTGATAGATCATCCACCTAACCATTACATAAAACCTTTGATAGACCACCAACACACATGAACAACCTACCTACGTAACATATAACACTCTTGACTTACCACACACCTACTCAACACACAAAAGACCAACCACACACTCTACATATAAGACTCTTGGTTGGTCGCCCACCTACTCAACATACAACACCTCTGATACACCATTCCCTTGAACATTACATAAAACCTGTGATATTCCACTCAATCACCAAACACACATGACTCTTAATAGACACATCCACCTACCTCTGCACACACGATTCCTTAGGACACACCCTACACCCACCACTCATCCTACAGACAAAACTCCTAGAGAACTACCCATCCACCATAAAAACACTATTTCTTCATATAATCATGTTTAAAAAATAACATTATTACACTGTAAGATAGGTTTAATATAGCTAAAGACCAAAAGTGTTACCTAAAATTCTGTTTTCTCTAGAAATATGAGAAAAAGTTAGGTTAAAAACAATGAACATAGAAAAAGTTAGGTTAGCAAACATCCGAAAAGTTCAGTTAAAATTAACAAACTCAAAAAATGGGACATTTTTTGTGTATGTTTATTTTAACAACTTTTCGGAAAAGTAAGGATAGCAATCAACCTTTCGGTTGATTGCTAGACTTACTTTTCTGATGTTTACTAACCTAACTTTTTCTATGTTCATTGTTTTTAACCTAACTTTTTCTCATATTTCTAGAGAAAACAGAATTTTAGGTAACACTTTTGGTCTTTAGCTATATTAAACCTATCTTACAGTGTAATAATGTTATTTTTTAAACATGATTATATGAAGAAATAGTGTTTTTATGGTGGATGGGTAGTTCTCTAGGAGTTTTGTCTGTAGGATGAGTGGTGGGTGTAGGGTGTGTCCTAAGGAATCGTGTATGCAGAGGTAGGTGGATTGGTCTATTAAGAGTCATGTGTGTTTGGTGATTGAGTGGAATATCACAGGTTTTATGTAATGTTCAAGGGAATGGTGTATCAGAGGTGTTGTATGTTGAGTAGGTGGGCGACCAACCAAGAGTCTTATATGTAGAGTGTGTGGTTGGTCTTTTGTGTGTTGAGTAGGTGTGTGGTAAGTCAAGAGTGTTATATGTTACGTAGGTAGGTTGTTCATGTGTGTTGGTGGTCTATCAAAGGTTTTATGTAATGGTTAGGTGGATGATCTATCAGAGTTGTTGTATGTTGAGTAGGTGGGTGGTCAACCAAGAGTCTTATATGAAGAGTTTGTGTTTGGTCTTTTGTGTGTTGTTTTGAGCACAAACTAAGTTTATAAAGAGTCTATTAGATAATTTTAAAGGTTTAGAACAAACATCATTGTTATGACACTGAATTTTAATGCTTTTAGGGAATTATAACATATTTTGTACACAAATAACCCTATTTATTGACATTTTAACTAAATTTTAAGGGGTTTGGAGAGTACTATGTTGGTAGTTCTTCCTTGATTTGAAAAATTTTTCAACACTTTTTTATGTAAAATGACTCTTTTTCTGAAATTTGTATGTATCTTTGATTTTTTTCTTACTTTTGGATGGAATTTACTCTTTTTATAGAAAGTTTTACCATATGTTACTAAGATCACTTCCTGATTCTGTACTATACCATGATCTTTCTCGCAGATTTTATTAATGTTTTTGATTTAACCAGTTTTTTTTCACGGTGAGTATTTAATTCCTCACTACCCTCAAGTAAGCTGAAGGCAAAACTGAAGGGCATTGCCCAATTCCCATGGGACGCGCCCGATAGAGGACTGGTATCCCCCACGGGTATTTTAGTGTAATGAGCCCCAACCTCGCTCACTACGGTGGTAGCCAACCAACAAAATGCTACCTCTCAGTATTATTTAGTTATTGTTTTTTTTATAATTTTTTTATTTATTTTTGTATTTTTTGGGTCCCTCTGTAAGTAAAGACATCACTTTACTTAGAGAAGCCTTTCAATGTGACGTACAGACTTACAAAGGGGTTTTTATTTATAAATTTGTTTTTATTTTTTGATTCTGTTTTTTTACAGTAGGTTTTTGTGTTTTTTCTTTTTTGTAGGTTACTCTCCCTCACACACGGGACCTACGGATACTGTCCAGCCATAGAGTGTAACATTCAATCATACACGTACCTTACAAGGGCCCGGACTGCGACTCAAGGTCTTACGGGGATTAGCCCAGCCCCAAGTTGCAGGACCGCCTCAGGTCTTACACGTTTTAAAGCTGCCTTAGAGAACAGTCGGGCGATTTTTTATTAAATTTGGGCCGCCCTCACCTCGATGGTACGGTATTCTATAGAAATTCACACAGAGCTGGAGATATCCGTTAATAAATTGTAGTTATGTAAACTCACAAAAGTGTTCATATTATAACAGAATTTACTTTACAGATTGTTTTTTAAAGGTTGACGGTAAAAGAGTTTACTTAAAACTAACTTAACATTACTTACCTGGCGTAGGAGTTACCGTAATCAAGAAGAAGGTCCGCCCAGTACGAGGCTTTTACATTGCACTACGGTCGGGTTAAGCCCATCCAATGCCGTAAATTGGGTTTCTACGGACATGTTAGTAACCATGGGTTACAATCTCATTCCAGTGAGTTTTAGTTTTTTATTAATGGAATCATGATCGTGTTCTAAAGTTCGTTTTTTACTAATTAAATGGTGTCCGTATGCTAGTGTATCAATTCCATTATCCAAGATGTATCTTTTATCGTCAAAAGGGGAAAGTGATAATTTTGAAATGTGTTGTGTGTAAATTTTATGTTTTTCACTACGGATGTTTAGAGTGGATGTTGTTTTTAACGAATGATTTAAAAGACAGTCTTTGTAAATTTCGTGTTTTAATTGTTTTTTTATCGCGACTCGGGGGACACCTTTGGCTACCTTCTTTTCCTCTAGATTAGAATTTAGAACGGAGTAGCATTTCGCTCTCAAGCCAATTATTTCCCTAGCTGGATTTGAATTTAACTCGTCTTTAAATTTTCCCAACACTTTTTTGTTTACATTACTATAACATGGGTGGCTAGGTGGATAGTCTGAAGTATCAAAAAGATGTAATTCATTTTTCATGTCCGCATAGACATCTGGAGTATATACATTGTAAAATAAAGAATCTGTATCAGTCATGCAAAGCTTAACGTTTTTTCCATACTTTGTAATTGCCCAGTTGTAGTGAAAGTTGTACATTATTGATTTTGAAATTTCCAATACTGTAAATCCAACATAAATGGGTCTGTTTAGGAAAATTGTTTGTTTTTTTAAAGCCAATCCCGCGATATCTTTATTGTATGCGAAAAATGTTTTAAGTCTGGGACTAGCTGTCCATTTAACCAATTGTTTTTCGTTATTTACAAGTTTAAAGTCTATCCTAGATCTTACATTTTCCAAACTCTTTCCATATGTCGCATTATTCATTAATTTAAAAAAATCTTTTTCAAAGTTATTTTTGGCACATTTTCTTTTCTCTGTATTAAAATTAATAAATGGGGCTAACCAGGCAGACTGTTTAAAACTTAGAGCTCTGTGAATTTTGGTCAGTACAAGTCCAAGCTGTAAGTAAAGTTTTAGAGTCTTGTAGTGTACAACGTACTTGGTTTTGTCACACAGTGTAGTTAGTAGTTTTTCAGACTGGGGTTGTTTGTAGTCGAGTTCATGAAGCAAGTCCTTACAGTAGGGGGAAAGCATGTCGTATGTCACAATTTTTCGTTCGGGGGCTAGTGGGAAGTCTGAGTGTAAGTCGTGTAAGTGGTCAGGGTAGTGTAGGTCAACTTCTAAAATGTAACCGGTGTCGGAGTCGTCGGGTACTTTTGTAATGTCAATGTCTTGCGGGTCGATCCAGTTAAAGCCAGACTCTGGGAGTCTATCGGACATACTGGTCCCGTACAAATTGTTACAATCTAGATAAAGGAGGTAGTTGGTGGGTTTTGTGTTGTCAAAGTTGGGTAAGTAAGGGTTGTTGGCCTGGGCGTACCGGTTGGGTATCATGGAGACACCGCCCCGGATCCCAGACTCGACAAAGAGGTGCTGGTCAATGTCAGTGAGTAGTTCGAGTTTTACGTCTGTCATTTTCAGCATGGAATTCCATGCTAGTCCGGGGGCAGAGTAGACGTTACACGGGTCAATACCGTAGTAAGTCATACTGGTCGTCCTAAAATTTTCAAATACGTCGGCAAGTAATAGTACGTCTGTGAGTAAGTATAGATCGTGGTATTGTTTCAAAGTGGTCATACCAAAGGTTGACCACACAGTCTGTGCGTGTGTGTAGTCTTCGTCAGTGATAGGCGTTTTGGTCAGGTCATTGAAGAACGCCTCCTTGGGAGGCAGTTCAGTATCATTAAATTTTGATTCGTCTGTCATGTAATTGTAGGGAAAGACACCTTTTCGTAGTAGTAAGTCTGTGTTGGTCATACACTGCCCTAAAATTTTGAATTTTGATGCCCCGTCAGAAACTAAGTTGGACACGAGTGTGTCCAAAGAAGCGTTAAGGAACTGTAAGGAATCCAAAAATCGTAAAGATTCAAGGGTGACTGAAATGTACCGCTCACTGGTTGTAGCGATACATGACAGTTTTTCTTTTTTGAATTTACCTAACCCCTGGATCAAGTGGTGGCAGTCATAACCTCTGAGGTTATGGAAAAAGACTGGAATGTGATCGGGAACTTTATAATTTAGATTGCATGAATTGTGGGCGGGTCCCAAGAACTGCCCCGTTAGGTGATTATGATTGGCCACTTTGTCTCCGTGTAAAGGTTTTTGACAAAGGTGACAGGTGGTAGCATTTTGGAAAATAATTTTGTCTTGCGGAGACATATTAATAGGAATATTCTTTTTAATAATTGGTAAGAGCTCATTAGACTCATCAATCAAACAATTTAGAAAAGTATCTACAACGTCGGGGCCGCTATAGACTTTAGGTTGTTTTACTGGTTTGCCATTACTGTCAATGATTACGTAACAAAAGCCAGAGGGGACGTGATGGGCAGTGTTGGTAGTGTGTGAAGTAGTAGGGTCGTTCAGTGCTGTGTCGATTGGAACGACAAAGGACTCAAAGTCACAGTATATTGTGAATGGGACTTTGTGAGTAAGTGTATAGTTTTTAAAGTACATTAGTTTTTCATCATCAGTAGGAAGTCTGGTCTTTTGTGCACCGTGTGGTGAACACAAAGGTAAGTGGTTAGTAAGTCGTAGTTGGGAGGAAAATCTGTGTAGGCAGTAGTCACAGTAGTATGAAGCTGGGTCGTGTTTAGTTAAGTGAGATAGCAGTCGGGATAAGTTAGTGATTTAACAGTAGTGGGAGGTAGTGTTAGTAGTCAAAAGTAACAAGTTGATGTGATGAACTCTAAATTTTTCTTTTGTTATTCTTAGGGGATAAATTTCGTCTTTTTCAAATCCAAATACATTTACAGATAAAGCGGGGTTCAATTTTTCAAATTTGTCTAAATCGGTAATTTTGACAGGATAGCTAATCCCAGACATGTTTAATTTATTTTCAAGTTTTTTGAAATAGCTTACGCGTCTATTTAGGTCAGGGAACAATTGGGCAAGTACAGAGTACAGGAAACATTTATTGTCGTCGTTCTTAATATTTATAATTCCTTTAGTGGGGTGAGAAATTTTTTTTGGAGTAGGTATATAGGAAGAGGCGTACAAAGGTTGATATTTAACAATGAACAGATCTAGGCGTAAAACGTTTTCTATTACCCACCCACTACCTTGACTTACCCACTTAGCCACGCTTTCTAAAATTTTGTCTGTAGCCTCAGAGTATTGTACATCTAGAGAATCGGAAGGTAGCAAAGGACGAGTTTTACCGTGAAAGAAGGGTGTTGTTGTGATTTCTTCGTTGTTTATTGTTTTGGAAAATTTAATCTGGACTGCGACATACCATTTAACTCCCCCGAGCCTGTTTAGGTGGTTATTTATTTCAGACATGATTTTATTTTTATGTTCGGTCAGAACAGTAAGGAGGTCGGTTCCTGTGGTATTGAACCGACGGGAAATGGTGACTAGGTTATCGTTAATGGCAAAGGATTCCATCTTTTACACAGAATTAAATCGGAAGAACAAAGGTAAATATATTGATTATTACTTTGAAATACCGTACAGAGAACGGTGTCCAAAATAGAATAAAGTTAAAGTGTTTAATATTGAGTAGGAGCAAAGTGAAGACACATCTGATCAGTACGAGCGCAAGAGCAGAAGTGAGAAAGATTGAATGTGTTGGTCGTTTATATAGGGATGGCTGAGGGGGGGGAGGGGGGGGGCAATTGGGTCACGCGTCTGTCCAGACTGAAACTCCGATTACGTCATCCTGTGTAGTACTGTTTTTCAAAATGAGAAGAAGGGACTATCCAATCAGAGCGTGGCATTTGGGTGTGCGCCAGACCAGCAGACGACGTGTACGAAGGTAGCCGACGGTCGCCGGAAGTACCTGAAGGGAAAGACCGCCATCTTGGATCCGGTTGTCATCTTTTTACATTTATTATAGTGTATAGTCCGCCATATTGGATGAGGGAATTTTGGGGAGGGAATTTTCCCACGGGGTGTGAGTTGTTGTGGGCGGGAAAGACACCATATTGGACAAAAAAGTGAATTTTATATAGTATATCATGGAAAAAGACGCCATATTGGGCAAAATAAGTGAATTTTATATAGTATATCATGGAAAAAGACGCCATATTGGACAAAAAAGTGAATTTTATATAGTATAACATGGAAAAAGACGCCATATTGGGCAAAAAAGTGCATTTTATATAGTATAACATGGAAAAAGACGCCATATTGGCAAAAAAAGTGAATTTTATATAGTATAACATAGAAAAAGATGCCATATTGGACAAAAAAAGTGCATTTTATATAGTATAACATGGAAAAAGATGCCATATTGGACAAAAAAGTGAATTTTATATAGTATAACATGGAAAAAGATGCCATATTGGACAAAAAAGTGCATTTTATATAGTATAACATGGAAAAAGACGCCATATTGGGCAAAAAAAGTGAATTTTATATAGTATATCATGGAAAAAGACGCCATATTGGCAAAAAAAGTGCATTTTATATAGTATAACATGGAAAAAGACGCCATATTGGACAAAAAAAGTGCATTTTATATAGTATAACATGGAAAAAGATGCCATATTGGACAAAAAAGTGAATTTTATATAGTATAACATGGAAAAAGATGCCATATTGGACAAAAAAGTGCATTTTATATAGTATAACATGGAAAAAGATGCCATATTGGACAAAAAAAAGTGAATTTTATATAGTATAACATGGAAAAAGACGCCATATTGGACAAAAAAGTGCATTTTATATAGTATAACAAGGTTAACAGTGAATTTTATATAGTATAACATGGAAAAAGTTAGGTTAAGACTGTATTTTATATAGTATAACAAGGTTAACAGTGTATTTCATATAGTATGATGTGGGAATTTGGAGGGAAATTTGGGAATTTGAGGGAAATTTGAGGTTAGGAAATTTGGCGGGAAATTTGAGGTTAGGAAAAGTGAGGTTAGAAAATTTGGCGGGAAATGGGCGCCGCCATCTTGGATCCGGTTCCGGCCGCCATCTTGGATCCGGTTCCGGCCGCCATCTTGGATCCGGTCACGTGACCGCCGCCATCTTGGAAAACCCAAAAAAAGTGAGTCTCAAACCCGTAACAAATCACTACTGGGTCAAAGTGAGCCTAAAACTGCCACTTATTGTCTACTGATAGCGTATGCCTAAGAGGCCAATATATATATATATATATATATATATATATATATATATATATATATATATATCAACTAATGTATATCTTTATAAAATTCGGTTCAAAAAGCAAAAAAACTAGATTCTCAAGAAGAACTTGACATTTATAAACACAACAAAGAAAATCCCAATAATATAATCAACACCATGTTAACAAAAAAAAAAAACAAAACCCAATATTCGAAACAATTATACATATAAGAAACAACACACACAATGACAACTAACCACCAAAACAAAAATATTTACTAACTTAACATATGTTTCCTTTATGATAATTATTTACTTAATTTTATTTGTTTTGTAAACACATATTCACCTATGAAGATGGCATAAATGCCGAAACCGGTCGTGGTTATTTAATAAAAAAACTATTTAAGGGTGCTCAGTTATTGTTTTTATTATAACATTGTTATAAATAGCAGCCCTAGGAATTACAACTTTTCTACTTTATAGTATAGTATATAGTATATAGTATATAGTATATAGTATATAGTATATAGTATATAGTATATAGTATATAGTATATAGTATATAGTATATAGTATATAGTATAGTATATAGTATATAGTATATACTATAGTAATAATTACAACGTTTATCTTTGAGGTTTTTAGGGTAATAAAGGAGGGACTGACAAGGTGCTGTCCCTGCCACTGCATGTGAAACTGGAGAAATAACTACTCAATAGACTAATTCGACTCACATTTAGCAAACAACTGGAAGTGACCTCTGTTTCAGTCTTATCTGTGTATATTTGTACACTATCTATTAAATAGTAAATTTTAAGTAGGTTTGGTATTTGTATTTAAGTTATAATAATATCAAATAATGTCTTATCCGGAAATGTTCTATCCATAATAGAAATTTTTGACATATTAAATTAATTTTAATGTTATTTTCATTGCAATATAGTTGTACTCACTGGAATATGACAGTCCCCGCATATCCGTTACTGGGAACCCAGCGCATCGTCACTTCAGTTTTTGGGTTATTGTTCGGATGGGTTGCTGTATTCTGAAAGGTACACAATTAAGGTGATTTTCACACATTTTAATAACAGTAAAAAAAGAACAAATTTCACAATATGATGATGTAATATGTACTTTTACACATCAATAATATGTTCTTTACAAATATACACATCATATTAAATCTTCGAACTTAGGCTTAAGTGGCCGGTGTCATAACTAGAATCTACATTTTCCGGTGGCAACCGCGTCAAGGTACTATCTACAATATTTACAAGATAACCAGACGTTTCGTCTATACTGTGATGTGGCATCCTCAGTAGTTTCTCTGGCACCTCAGTGGTCTCAGAGAAACCACCGAGGATGCCATATCACAGTATGGGCGAAACGTCAGGTTATCTTGTAAAAGATAGTACCTTGACGCGGTTGTCACCGGAAATGTAGATTCAAATTATGTTAAAAATCATCACATTAAACAAGTATAGTCGAGTTATTGGTGCAGTTACATATAACAATTAATTGTTTTATTTATTTACACCGCGTTCATGAGTGAAAAATATTAATTTGATATTTATAGAAACATTACTATAATATGTATTAAAAATGAAGCATTTTTAGTTAGAAACAATATTTTTTGTTTATAATAAAGGTTTAAGTAATGATTGTCATGTAGTTGTTATAAAAACACGTTTTGATGTTTTTAAATATATAGTCAACTTTTATCTGCTTTATATATTTGTTACTAATCATAAATATCTTTTTTAAATTTATGTAGTAATATATTTTATATATGCGTATTACATTTTCATTAAGTTTTGCTATCCTTAATGTAAACACTGATATCATGTATAGTTAAATGGAAGACGTTACTTACATCAGTCCTTTATCTATACATAACAATGATAAAAGTTTCATTTACAAATACAAATTCATACGTATACTTTTCTCAACTAACCATTATGTTTTTTATATAGAAACAGACTGTAGTAAAATTATAAATTGTGTATTTATATGTAAATGCTCACTGATTACCTATTAATGAGTAGCATGCAATTAAATGCTTGATACAATTAGTTTTTACTTATGTTAGTAAAAATATATTTAAGATACATTATATAGTATGTTTATTGATAGTATGACTGATCCCCATGGCTTACATTGAAAAAAGAAAAAAAACGCCTAAGTCAAGAGCACTAGTTTCCCTGTCAAGCTGTAGTTAATATATACTATAGTAAATTAATTTGACTATATAAATTGTATAAAAAGCTATATACGCACAATGCAAAATAATATTAATCGGAAAGTACTAAATTTAACGCCCTTTAACACATATATAAATAATATTTCACTCAAGTGACCAATAAATGTGTAATTTTCATTGGTTCAAGTGGTGAAAATTTATACATTTATTCTCCAATTCATTATGAGTCATGTTAACTCTAAATAAGCGCCTTTATAGGGTGGGTAGTTGGGTTCTAATGAGTCATGTCCATTCCCTAAGATTGTCTCCAAAAGATGATTGGGCGAGCTCTAAGAAGTCATGTCTATTCGATATGCTTCAAAGTGTGGGAAGGTGGACTTTAAGCAGTACATTAAGCTTTAATATCTCCAAAGGGTGGGCCTTAAGAAGTTATGTAAATTCTAAATAAATGTTTCCGAAGGGTGTTTACAATATTTCTGTAACTTCTAGAATCGAAAAACGTGTTTCATTCAATATATTATTTCCATCAGAAGAGAAACATTTTCAAAACATAAAGTACTAAGGTTAAATATATCAAATCTTACGTCAGGTTCTCCAAAACACTCCATCAGTTTGATGTCCTCACCCTCCGTGAAGACGCCGACAGGTCTTTCCTCCCTCTCCCCTCGGGCTTGGACCATGAACCCCGCGAAGGTGTTAGGGGGCTTAGCTCTGATAGTAAAGTACACACAACCGTCACTGTTGATCTTGTGAGTGTCCATGGTCAGAGTGTAGGGGCAAGGACCTGTCTGGGGCACGGCGTTGTGACCAGGGTCCATCGTCTCGCAAGCGTCTTCGTGAGCTCCTTCCGGTCTTGCAAAAATTGTAGGAGCCAAAAGGCAGCATATCAACACAAGACATACAACGCCCATCCCTGGAAAGTTTTTTTTAATGCTTATTATGTTAAATTTTTACTAAATATATGGGTTTTTGTTTGTTTCTTTTCAATGTAATTTTTCAGAGTTTAAAAGTACTTATCCACTGAATCTCCCCATTTTGCAAGATATCACACAGCATGCTGGGTGATACAAATCAGGAAAACCGTTTCTTCGACTGTTTTCAAAGTTAATTTAAAAATTTCATGAAATTTCTAGCATCAGACTCTACGACTGTCATTAGGGGAATGGAGCTTCCTCGTAAGGAGTAAACTATGTTTAGCTGCTTTCGCAGGGATGAGGGAAGATGTGACTAGTGGAAATATAAGTTGATAATGGAAAATAATCAGTCATGTGATTGTGGAGCTAAAATTCAAACTATGAATCTCATAGTTAATAATTGCTAATTCCACTCTTTTTAAGGGGGATCAGCTCGTCTTTATTCAATCGGAGAGGCAAATGTTGAATTTTTAAGAAACCTAGATTTAGCTCTGTGATGGTAGATCAATGTTTAAACACTAATACACAAGTACTTTTTTCTTTAAATATTAGTAATTTTTATTTTTTAAATCCAATTTAAATATTTTTTCTTCTTTTCCTTTTATTTTGGTATTCGTCATTTGGTAGTTGCATACTACATTTTTGTGTAATGGTATATTTTAGAATTATTTGATTAGATTTGTTTTATGTCAAACTACTTCAGTGGAATTTTAAACTTATTGTTCAAACGTTGTTATGGAACAACGGTCCAAACCCATCAAGCAAATTTTTAATGAACTTCCCGGGATTTGAACCCATGACCCCCTGCATATGAAGCAGAAGTGATAACCACTAAGCTATCAAGAGATGTTGCCTAGTGTGTCACTATTTTATACTTGTCAGCCTAAAGACATTTTTCAAGCCATATGAAATGAATGTTTCAGGACTCTAAGAGATCAGCACGTGGATGATAAAAGTTGATGTAGTTTTACGTTGCTTTTTTAAATAAAATAATTTTACTAAACATGTTAACATCTAAAGATTAGTAACACGGAAGGACATTGTTAGATTAATGCATGTAATAAGTTGAATATTCAGTTTCTTCTTTGAGTTCTTTATTGAGTAAATTTTTTGAATAGGTGAACTTGATTAGTAAATAGCTGACCTTGAAATTACATAGCTTTAGATGAATTACGTGGGTTTTCAAATAGAAGTTTAATTGAATAATTAAAATAAACAATTTCGTTTTGTCCTGTAATAACCAGAAAAAGATTTAATTTTGAAAAAGTAGTTAGTGCCAAATGGTAGGTTGAATACAGTATGAAAAAAACCATGGTGTACTATAAACTGATTGTATATTTTTGCTGTATGATAATCATGTTTTAACAAATAGCCAAAGCCAACTGAGCAATATTTGGAGTAGTTATATCTTACTATAATATACCACATATATTATTATTTTAGGATATGTTCAACATTACAGGTCTAATTTTAAAAAGAAAAGTACTTTTATCCAAGTCTTAAAAACTATAAAGTATAAAGGAGGGTAGTTGAGTTTTACATCTACGTCAAAGCAGAAAGAAAGATTGCTGTTGGTTCCAAAAACTTTCCCAACGAGTAACTTAGAAAAGTTTGTTTATGATCCTTGTTGGTAAGTTTGTCTCTGAGCGAGCTCTACAGTAACATGCAAACAGTCAAAACAAAAATCCACTTAAAATATTTCAACGAAGTCTAAAATTTATTTATCAAACACAGAATAAATCTTTTAACAAATAAAATAAAATTATATTTCAAACAAAAGATCTTTAAGAGGTGTTTACATGTTCAAATGTTTATTAAAATTAACGATTATTTATAAATCATTTGAGCAGCAACAAATTAAAATATGCAGTAAAATGACGACTAAAGAGATACATAGTACAGCTTATATAAACATAAGGATATTTTAAAATTTCCTATTCTGCAATACAAATTTGTATATAAATCTGTTTCCACTTAGAGGATTTTAAAACAAACTGCTAAACTTCGCTTGTGTCTAACTTTTGGCTGTTAATGATGATGTCTTGACCGGCTAAATCACTTTTTAAATAAATTTGATGAAACATTAACAAAATGTATTCGGTAACTATGAATTTTCTAGACGCCTATAAAAATGCGATTTCTTTTTGAAAGAGTGCTGAAATATGGGTTTATAATTCTTGAGGAGGTCGATTTTAGCCACGGTAAACTCGTTTTTACCGAAAAATTGAAAAACTAATTTTTTATGTGAAAGGGAAAAACCTAATTTTTAAGAATTAGAATTTTCAACAATGTTTCTTTATTTTAATTATTTTTAATGCTGAAAAAGAATATTTATTTGTTTTTCAATAAAATCAATATTTCGGCCCGAAAAATACATTTTTTACCCACCTAACCAAACATAACTTAATTTATCCCAATCATGTATATACCCAACAAACGTCATAATTTGCATTAAATTTGAGTCCCTGGCCTTCGTGATGGCCTTCCGGCCGTCACTGTTGCAGGAGTACGTGCGAATTTATTTTTGGTGGCCAGTCATAGCTCCCATTAACATTGTTCATATGGGCACCATAGGCACTTTGCCGAGAACGCAGTTTTTTCGTGATATATCGAGAAATAATTGCCGTAGACGAAAATAGTTTTGAAATTCGTGTTCACCATGAAAAAATACATAAAAATAAACAAAAAGTATGAAAAAATCACGAAAAATAACGGAGATAAATAGAAAAATAGAATTTTCTAAAATTTAATATTTCGTTTTTTTTTTTTATTGCAAACGTTAATTACGCGAAATAAAAAGTGTATTCTCATAATATATAGACCAGAATCTACCCGCTGGTGATAAAAAATTCAATATTGGGGAGGCGTCTAAAAAGCACATAAATACCCATGTATTCTTTTCTAAAACCAAGTATATTCTATCAACTATATACAACCAAACATAACCTATGTCCTACCTATGCTGTGTTGTGTTTCAGCATCAAAGACAGACTGTCCCAGATAGGAGATTTCACCGAAGATAACACTGTTTCATCGTTGAATCATAACCGAAAATCACATAACAATCTTTACGGACGACGTGAGTCAATTGAGCTACAGTACTTACATGATTGTCTTTGTCATTTTATGCATCAATTAAATGTGTCTGTATTTTATTTACACCGCGTAATACATATTTAAATTCTTGAAAGAAATAAATATGTTAAGCATTTTTTAATGGATTATTTAAATAGTTACAGAAATGTAAAAACATTTATTACAGAATTGGATGTTGTAAAACAACACATAAATATGTATAACATTTTTACAAGCTGAAATATGTATTTGATACTTATACTTCATAATAAATCATGCTCAAAATAAAGTCTTGATAAATTAAGATTCAGAAGATCTTGGTATATTCCAAGGGAATAAATGGACTTAAATAAGATCTATCAAAAATCATTTGAAAATTATTTTATCTATAAAAAGAAATGTCTATCATAATACTGAAATTGACTCTATCAGAGTCTTTGATTAAGTATAAACTCAGAATATCTTAAATTATCAATCCTATGTCATTTAGACAGTTCAAATAGATAAAATACTAACTAGTCAAATCTTTCGCTTACGCCATTCGATCCCAAATTCTATGGCGATAACGACGAGACCAATACTCGACAGTGGCGAGACCCGCCGGCCCGTCTCATTACACGTACAGTTGGTTTTTGACCCGCCCAGCCCACCCATACAGTAAGTGGCATTCACCCGCCCACCCACCCATACACGTTTCAGTGGCCATCTATCAAAAATCATTTGAAATTATTTTATCTATAAAAAAAAAT
>JAQJVL010006925.1:15000-26357 GCA_035578905.1 Stictocephala bisonia | reverse complement strand
GTAGGCTTGTACACATGCCGATTTCTTAAGGAGTCTTTAGGTTGCAAAAAAGCGAGTAGAATCATTTCAAAAATTAACGTCTAGAGAATCGTGGGTAAATCCGACGATCAAACATCTAAAAACTGTTTGACCCGCCTTGTATTTACATTCTGGATACAGTTCTTTTTTTTATAAGACTAAATGTGCCCTCTCCACGACAGGTACTAAAGTCCACAATTTACCTCAGCCTTGAGAGCAGGGAAACAAACGAACTGGTAAACACCAGAACGGTGGTTTTGATGAACAACCTCCTTTCAACAGGTTGGAATTCCGTTTATCAACAGTTTTATTTATTTATCTATTCATAGGAGGCGCCCCGATCGTCAAGATTATGGGCGAATATGGATTTCGACATGAGGTTCTGTGTATGAATTAATGAGGCGTAAATGTAGTCATTGTTACAAACTAAGGCCGACTACTCCTTAGAAAATGTCATTAATTAATAGCCCAATGACAAATGAAGTTTACCATCCAAGTATAAATTTCAGATGATGTCCAAGGCATTAAAGGCAAAATTAAAACAGTTTTTGATATCCAAGGCCTTTTGCAGTGTGAGAGAGTTTTTAGTGTATAATTGGAAGACTGGTCAACCTGACATCGGAAATGGACAGGCAACCCACATTTAGTGCACGATGAGAGTTAATTAATAGATTTTGATTGTCTGAATAAGTCATTGTTGGAATGATTGTGTAGCTTAACGTTTTTAAATAACTCAATTAATATACTTAATTTACTTTACCATTTAATATCTAATTTTCAATAACTAATATTTATAATCTTTTAACTGACAGATTGCGATACAATTTTCAATGATATTTTTGATAGTACAATTATACGATATTCATTCTGTTACGATATAATTTAAAACTATAATGGTAGACCAATTTCGAAAAACCACGTTTACTTTCCTTAAACTAGAGAGATTCACATAAGAACGCCATTTTGCTTTTGTGGTTTCTTTTTTTGAATCGTCTCTCATCTGAAAAGGTAAACGTTCAGTTTGCCAAAATCTATCATCATAATATTTTTGTAGACCTACATAATGTAAATGTAACTGTAACAAAATATTGATAAAGAGAAAGTCATTTTTAATGGTTTTACATGTTATTTTTTTGTTATTTTTATTCACATATGGTTTTTCTGTTTAAACTTTATTACACAACTGAAATGCCGTTAATACCGGTCGAAGCGCTATTGTTAAAAATTAAAATTTGTGGAATTTATTAAAAAATGACTTTCTCTTTACAATCAAAACAATTCCATCAAGCATATACAGCAGAAAATGAATACATAAATATTGTCAATAATAATTGTTAATTTGCTTTTACCGCATAACACCTAATAATAATCAATAACCTTTTTTTTATCGCACATACTTTTTAATTCTACTTTAATATTCATCAACTGTATTATGTATATTACAAGTTTCTAATTCTCCTCCATTTAAAATAATACTTTATATCCTCAAAGAATCATTTCATTCAATTTATATCAATTCATTCAATCTTCAATCTATATTTACATCACTCGATTTATCCAAAATTTCGTTTCTAAAAATAAATAAACTGAAATCCCCTAGATCAACAATTCCTATAAGATGTTCCTTCATGGTTGCATTTTGACTCACTGTCTACAATCAAAGAAAACGGCCAAGTCGTTTCGGAAGGGAAGATAACACTCTAGCGCGGATCATTTCTCGATCCTCATTATAGATTATTGCACTGATAGTGACTAAAATGATCGTAACACAAACTACTTTTTCAAATACTCTAACCAGATGTAAAATCTCTTAGAGCACTTTCAACCTCTGAAACATTAGAGTTTCCAGTTTTATTTTTAAATTCTTAATATACGTTACTAATTTGTATCTATTTCTATTATGCAAACGTATACCCAAGCAGGACCATGCAATTATATACTCAGATCTGTTTTTTTGAGTTGGCTTTTCTTTGTGCTTAACATGCTCAATTCCCTTATACGACCCTGTCTTTCCTTTCTATACAGACTATGACCCGTCCTTTCTTTACGGTCTTCTCCCTCTATTCACATTGTCCCGTAAATAAATGTCACTGATTCTTCGTATTCAAATTCAATTATTCCATCAATTGGTAGAGTGTACTGTCAGGAATTTTTCACTTTATTAATAACATTTAAACAATCACATTTATCACTTTATTACATTCTAACCTTTTTAATCTATGTACTTTACATTATTCTATAAACTTTTTGTGTGTGATCTTTAACTGTGTTCTTACTAAATGTCTACTACACTTAATAACTGATTAAGACAACTAATTATTAAAACAAACCAACCTACAGTAAAGCATGGACCTGCCAACGTCTTCTACAATTATTTGCTTAGACTAATTTAGCATTTGATAGTAGTAAAAACATTTTGGATTTTTTTAATACCAATGAACAAATGAACAACTCCAGGGATATCTAGCAGTTGATCAACTGTAAAATTTGTTTCACTCTGGTTGCAAACAAATCGAACCCTTGGATAAAAGAATATTTACAAAGGGATTTTAACAGTAACAATACATTCAAGAACCAAACTCAAAATTCAGCGCCACTAAAATTCGTGTGGGATGTTTTAAATACTTAGACTCTATCTGCGGCGATTGAGGCACTGGACACAGACCAATGTGGACCATCTGTAAGTAAAACTAATTACATAATAATGACAGCTTGAACTTTTTCCATGTTGCAAATTAATTCCATAAACACTTTAAACTTAATTCTCGTTTTTATAATTTGGGGTAAAATTATTTTCTTAGTAGCAGCCCTTGATGTTGCTGAACGTCGAATAATTCAAGGCTGGATAAGCTGGTTTAGATTTTAGATGGTTTATTTTATGTATATATATATTTGTTTTATTTTGTCTATTTGACTGCTTGTTTCTCAGTTTGTTCCATGCTTCAGTAAACATGACAACCTATCCTATATAACGCACTTAAAATTATAGGCCTACTTCGTGCTCTTGGAAAAATATATAGATGTACCAATTTATCCAAAACTAGGCACAAAACAACTAGTAGTAGTAATAATGTTCAATTAGTCCATTAGCACCTGTAGCCATAACCCTAGGCCGCTTTCAGTAAACAACTGGTCTTCGCCGCATCTATACTCAGCACATTCAGAGCACTTTATCTTAGCTCTTTACCACGCATATGCTTATTTGTTTATTATTACACTTTATTTTAAGATGAACAAGCTAAGTAATTGCCTCAGGTAATATGACTGGGTAAAAGTTCAACAATATTATCATTTACCTCAAATTTATATAATTCTCAGTTCCAAAGAAAGTATGTACATGTGAATTTTTTAATACTTAAAACTTTATAACTCATAATTTATATACATTCAAATCAATACTTAATTATAATAGAGTATTGATTTAAGGTAAAGAACGCGTACTTTTTTTACCCAACTCCGCAAGTAAACAGGACACTCGATAGGGCCCGCATAGATCTGTATGATTAGGCTTTCTAGCTCGCCCTTCGTTCTGTGAAAACGGTTTTTGTCTAGTCTGTTTGGCCTTAATGCATATTTCACAAATTTTACTAACTTCTTTATTCTTGCTCTGATAACTTTATACCTCTAGCTATTTTTACCAGTTTTTTTTTCATATAACTAACGACTACAGGGTGACCTGAATTTCTAATATGCCAAGATTCATTTCCAGATGTTTATTTATATCTTATTTCTAACCAATAGCTCTAGTTTATTTTTATTTACGTCAACTATATATAAACCGTTGGGTTGTTTTTAGTTCCTCACACCACTGTGACATTATGTTTTACTAATTATTACTCTTAATCATTTAAAAAACAAACTATCGCCTTCATTTTCTGTTATTGAATTTACAGATAACAAGATTTGCCTGAAAGTTCTAGAACAAACAATACAAATCTTCAAATTAAAATCTTCAATTTTAACCCTGTCCCTCAGACTTCATGGATTGATCCGCTATGGGCAACCATGATTTCACTTACTTTACTATTTTAGTTTCACTAAACATATGTAATATTCAGCAGACATGTGATTTGACAACCTGAGTCCACTACAAAAACACTGATTTGAGTTTTCTAATTTCGTTACATTTAGTAAAAGAAACATTCTTTTTATTTTTACTTAAGAAACAATCTTTGAGTCGGTACATGATTTTTCTTTTTACAAGTAGAACAACTACCGATCTTTTATATTTTTATTTGAACATAGTGGCGGGTGGCCTCATGACCGGTTTGTATACACACTAAAACATTTTTGGCATACTATTTATTTTGCAAAGTGTTTTTGATTTAAACCTATTTAGATTTTCTATCAAAATTACTTAAATCTATAAAAGTTAACACTTTCACATACCTTTTGTTCTTTGACTTTAAAGAGCAATTCCTACGTGTTCATTCATTACTGATTTTTACATCTATCCTCTTTCAGCTAACAAGCGTCACATTAGGTGAGATAAGGTATATCTATTTTGGCAGTATGACCTCCAAGCCGTAGCAAAGTTCTTGTATTTGTTTGGAGTTAAATGACGATAATAGCATTAGAACATTCATCATATCATCAAACAATATTTTGTCACTCAAACTCTTTAATTTTTAACTGCCATTTTTCCTGGATATTTGACATAAATTTGTCATGCAGAAATTTAATATCATACTTAATAGTTTAAAAACTCCTGCAAGCAAACCTGCATTTTTTGTTGCTCAGCATCCTTTTCAAAAATACAACAGAGCTTAAATACATACCCATAAGATGTTTACTTCATTTATTAATATGAACCAGTATTTCTTATCTACAGAAGTGTACATGATCTTTTGGGCTATTGCATCCTTCTTCTTCCACTCGTTTTTTTTTCTTTTTAAACTATCTTGTCGTCTATTGCTTCTCTAGCGATTTAACATCTAGCCAATTTACGATATCATCACATTTCTCAGAGATTCAAAATATTACTGTGGTCTGACGATACTTCCCAAAATTTAAAATGATTCCGAATAATTTAGCTTCTCACTGTTATCCGTTCTACTTGCCATAACTCTTACCATATGTTTTACGGCCTCAGATTATTTAATGCTTGTTCTGGGCCCATAAACTCTTTACAATATAAAACATAATTACGCATATTGACTTTTACAAGTTTTTATTTTAAAAAAAAACATCCATAAGACTAATCACTAGTATCACACTGCTACTAAATAATAAAATTATTACTGTTTTGTAACACACACACAAACACCCAACATTACACTTATTAGTATACTGATCAAACATAGAAAAAAAAAAAAATTTAGAATTAATAAATACAATCAACAGCATTTTTTATATTTTTGCTACTACAATATAATGAAAAACATTGAGTACATAATATAAGAATCTGCAATATTTATCAGAGATTGTCAAAATTATTTATGTAAACTTTATTTAACAGTTTACACTAATTAATGTATTTTACGTGGTGAATGAATGCATGACAAATACTAGAATGTTCATTGTGAGTATTGTGGTATTCCAAAAGAAAATTTTTGTTAATGAATGTTAGGTATTTGTTTCAATTAATACCTATGCAATGCCACTGATAACAGGAATGTTTTTTCAAAGGTTTTATTCTAAACAATTTTTTAAATTTTCATTTAGAAACCCCTTATATTTTCATAACCTGCTAACTAGATACAGGTGTCCTTGGGACTCACATATCTGTCACGGGGATGTCCCTAGTCCAAATATCACGAGAAGGGGTAGGAACCTTCCCAGTCCACATGTGATTTGATATTGGGGGAACCCACATCTACATCATTCCAGTGTTAGGGATCAATTAAAATTGTAATGAAGCATTCCTGGGCTGGATCTCCATTACCATGACAAAGCATGTTGAGAGAGGACAAGGGGGGAGTCTAAATGACAGGATGAGACACCTCGGCGTGTCAGTTCATGACAAAGGGAGAATGAGCTTTTGTTTAGTCGTCTATTCATTTAATAAATTCTCAAGCAGAAACAAACTATTAACTATCGTCTATTGATTCCAAAGGAACTCTGAGAAATATGATTAATAAATGGGTAGTTAGTTACCTTCTTCTTGCGAAAAAAACAACTATTAGATATACGGGAGACAAATTGGTAACTAACATTTTACTGTAGCATACAACATTTTGGGAAAAACGAGCAATGAAAGAATTAAAACTAGCAACAGATTATCGTCTTAATACAAAAAACAGCACCAGCATGAATATTACCAGTATATAGTGATAGCAATGTCTGCAATAAGCTATAGTCCGAAGGAGACAGCCGTTAAATTGGAGATACTTTTCTCAAGAAACAATAATTCTCTATAAAATACCTGCGATATGTGGCCAATTACGTGTGTTTTCTAATATTTTCACGGCTTCATAAAAGTGATATTTGGTTATGCACCTTTATATCGCAGATTATGTATACCAAATAATACCAAATTCATTCAAGTAATTTTTTACTTGAACTTTTACAAAAAACTATTCATAGACTACTTTCTCAATAACACTCTAGGCGATAACTACTAAGCTTTTAGTGGGGGAAATGTGTGATACATGCAGGAATCTTGAGGGTCTAAGATACGTTTATGAGTTTTTCCAAACACAAATGTTGACAGAGTATTTTATATAAGTTAATTTTTGTATTCTGTAAAAGATTCTTCAGAATTGGAAAGGTTTATTATTTATGATCATAACAAGTAGTTGATTAAGCTTAGCTGTGTACAGCATAAACGTTTATTTTGTTTAAAGAAACCTACTTCAAAATTCATCAATTTGACAGGCATAATAGTTATTTTTAAAATAGCTTACGATTTTTGTGGTTTGTCGTATAAAACAGATTTATCTTTTTTATAAGTTTTCTCAGAATAAAATATTTTTAGAAATATAATTTCTTTTGGTTATGCTTTTTTATACACCTTAAATGATTAAAGACCGACCGGAGGGGAAAATGTATTCGAGAGTGAACAAAATAGTCAGGAACATCCATGAACATCTCCTTAAATGCGTAAATCACACTTGTTTACTCACATTCTGTGTCTAGACACAAGTATATTCCATGTCTACAGAGAGAATAGCTTTACATTTGTCTTACAAAACCTGTTAAATTATTACCGAGGTATATATTTTCGATTAGAATAATTTTTTGAGTATTCTAAGTTTAAATTTAATAGTATTTAGTGTTATATTTAATTTTGAAATCCGGTAATTTAGTATATATCTCATGTATTTTTTTGCACGAGAAGAGTTTTCAAAAAAAAAATTATTATAGTTTAGTCTGATTTTGTTATTACACGCGTTAACTATAGAAAATATCTACCATAAATTTGCTCATTCTAAAAATATTTTCAACAAATAATTACGAATACAGAAAATAATGTAAAGTAAGAAACTTTAACAATTAGTTAATCATATATTGTTGTCTTTAATTATAATCAATGTATATGAATTAACTTTATAAGGAATGTAAGAATTATATCAAGTAACAAAATCTAAGGTGTGTTATTTTGTAAATTTTGTACTTTATCACCACATTTACTACTTACATGATTTTCAACATGTAGTAACCTGCCAAGGATAGCACAATGTGTCATAACAGGACTACTTTTGTTTCTCTCTCACTTGACTTTCCACAATATATCCACATACTTAGTGGACCTGAAACTTATTGTCATTAGTATTTATTCTTTTTCACTCGATAACTACAATTAATTTGAACCAATTTGGGAAAATTACTCAATGAAGTAAAACAACACATACAGTGGTTTTACCCACCCACCCGCCGATACACGTACAGTGGTATTTATCCACCCGCCCACACATACACGTACAGTGGTATTTGGTAAAGCACAAGTTTATGAAAGACAGTTTTTAAGTTCATTTTTAATTCAAACTTATTCAGTCATAAATTATAGTATGTGTAAATATGTCTTATGGATGCCACCATGATAGGTAGGTTAAGTGGTGTATATATGACGAGTAAGGAAGATAGTCTGACCTCCAGATGTATGTGAGTATGTCGAGAGATATATACGTATTTGTGAAGGATTGAAAGCCCTCGATAGTTATTTGTGATCGTACTTGGAAGGGTTATAAACCTCTGTAAGTTATATTCAAGGTTTGTATACGTAGTAGGAGGTGGTTGGCACTCGAGGGACAAATATGTATGATAGTGATAGTCATTAGGATATAGATTGTGGCCGTCAAGATTGGATCGCGCATTGTTTTCATAGAGACATAACTAATGCCAAATTATATTATAGTTAATTCTTCAAATAATATTAAAAATAGTGTTTATCAAGAGTAATTTCTTTCTTAAGATATCTTCTACTATAAATCAAACTGAAAGGTTTTTTTTATATTAAACTCAAAGGCTGTGGGTTTAAAGTACATACAGTACCTGATTATCATGAAATTAATGTAAACGGTCATAATATTTATGTTGAAATGAGTGACTTTGGTATATGCTATTAAACCACAGATTTTGAGTTAAGAAATGTGTTTGTACTTAGTAAGTTTAATGAGTATGTACAGCTGGGAACGGTAGTACAGTTCTCGTGCCTAACTGTTTTGTATAGTTTTAATCAATTACAACTAATTTTAGAAATTAACGGTTTCTAGAGAACAATAATATGAAAAAATGTAATTATACTGAGTGAAAAAAATTTTTAAGCGTTTTAATCAACCGGAAAACTAAATTTTGATAATTCGTTAGAAGACTGTGTTTTATAGTTTCTTTTTTGTACATTAATATTGAGCTAGTCACCGATTACTTGAAATGGTGGCTAATAATTCCAACCAAAAAATTTGTAAATTTTATTTTGTAAACTTTATGGAATGAAATATTTTCTTTTTCTTATTCTCATTTAAGGTTGACTTCAATAAAATGGTTGAAAACTCATTAGACAATTTAGTTAATACAAAACAAATTACTTAAATATAAATTCTTTTAAATAAATACTGTGTTATAATAGTAAATGGACATTTATTGTTGAGCTGATTATAAATATGACGCAATACACTACGGATACTAATAACACAAAATTATTCACGATTTCTAAAATATTAATAACACTTTTGAGATATATTTCAGACATTTCATAGATTGTATTGGTTTTAACTGGAATTCAGTCCAAAAGTATGTGAACAATTTTGGGTCTGTTTCCCTTGATCCGAATAGTATACAAAATATTTTGAGCTACTTTCCTACTTTTCTGCATAGTAGTTTATAGTTATTTTTATTGCATTTTTCTACATCTACTTCTCCATGTCTGGTGTTCATTTCAAATAGTACGGTTAGATTAGTAATGTAGCGAATATTCTTTTTTCTATTTAATAATGTAATATACGTTGAACTTAAATTCATTACTCTTAAATATATTAATATTAAATACAAAGATTGACGTAGGTTATGTTTAGGTCTAATTAATTTATTTTATCGTAGCCAGTTATTACGAAACCACTAAATAACCACACAATATGTAGCCTTTAATGTTCTTAAATTTGTTACTTTTATATTAGTTTCAAAGTAAAGATGTTCAGTTTTACACAAGTTACTTTAGACTAGTCTTTCTCAGTTTCTCCGGAAGCTTTATGATACTAGTGTATTTTAGGCTACTGTGAATATTATGCTTTGTTAAAACAATTGTAAATAGTTTCTTTAGTTATGAACAAACTCTATTTACTTTAATAATGATTGTTTAATTGAAAGAATGTTCAACATACCTGTAAAATATGGCAATGGAACCACTGAATAACAGTCCATTTGGAAGGTTCAAGTGAACAACTGTAATTGGTTTTTCTAATTGAATTACTTAATTTTATTTTATTTATCTAAATTATATTAAATTGAGATAATTGAAAAATAGATTAATTAGTTTTAATTAAGTTTTATGTGAAAATCTAATGATAACCATGAAAGTTTGTAACCTAAACAAACGTCTATAAAAATCTGTATAGTTGTTGTAAATCAGGAGACGCCTTTTTCTAGAATGTCTTCCAATACAGTTACTTGAAAATTAACAGCAATACAATAACGCAAGGAAGAGGAAGGTTTCCCTGCTTACTTGTGTCATCTGAACTTGTAATGTTAAATATTTTATGTGCCTAACAAACTAAGATATAGGATCGTTGGAAATTTCCTCCGATAATTAATTCCAAAGCTTATTTATAAATTGAAACTATGCAAAGACTTTCTAGATCACTTGTAGCAGAGGTTTACGTCTAAAAATGCAGTTCAATTTATGTATAGGGGTTCTATTGTAATGTACGATGTTCCAACTTCAGCTTGCTCAAACATCAAGCCATTATACGAACAAGAGATTATTATTGCCTTTGTTTTAAAAGGCAACTGTGAATGACTGTTCTATTGTTTTAACTACGAAATGATCTCTCAATCAGTGTCGCTGGAATAGGCCTGTCGGTAACTAGCTTCTGTAACTACGATAACTATTGGTTACAGTTCAAACAAATAACAACAGTTCAGCCAACCGTTGGCAAGCCCTAATTGGCCCCGTTTGTTCATCTCTTATTGAGTTCGTTAGCACTCATTTAGTTCTATTGAGTTGGAAAAGTTTTGCAATATTTCAAAATCATTCATTTGTTCAGTATTTGTGCGTGTGCGTGTGCAAGTGTAACATGCTCTTATATATGCTTGCAGCCGTAATACGGACACATCCATATACGTTCAGGTATGGCATTGTATTTCATTTGTATTATCGATGGATGTTCAAAATTCATACTGTTCACACTAGAACCATTACAGTTTCTTTAAAAATAAATTCGTACATATAGTCTATATAATGAAACTATTCGCAGTTCCTCGCAGGCACAACGGCTAAGGCAATTCCCGAACAGCTTCACACTTTAAATATGGATTGACTCTTTAACTACCAAAAACATCTTTAAATGTATAACTTGTTGGGATGAACAAAGGCTTTTTACCTACGCAGTAATATAAGAAAAAACACTCAACTTCACTGTACGTGTATGGAAGACGACATTTACGTCCGCAGCTGTTCCTGGGTAGCCTACGTAACCCCTGAGTAACCTACGTAACCCCTGGGTAACCTACGTAACCCCTGGGTAACCTACGAAACCCCTGGGTAACCTATGTAACCCTGGGTACCTACGTAAACCCCTGTGTAAACCTACGTAACACAATGGGTAACCTTACGTAACCCTGGGTAACCTACGAAACCCCTGGGTAACCTATGTAACCCTGGGTAACATCTGGGTAACCCCTGGGTAACCTACGAAACCCCTGGGTAACCTACGAAACCCCTGGGTAACCTACGAAACCCCTGG
>JAQJVL010006925.1:0-10000 GCA_035578905.1 Stictocephala bisonia | reverse complement strand
ACATATCAAATCTCACTTTCACTCGAGTTTTGAACGATACTTTGTCACTCACATCTACTATGAGTTACAGCTGTTTTCGTTATGTGTTTACAACCTGTGAAAACAAATCAATATTTTCAACAGCTGTCTATTGTTATACTGAAAGTAACAATTGTTTAAAACCGAAAATCTATCCACAGTCAACATTGGAAAATATGAGGTTTCCAGGTTGTAAACACATAACGAAAACAGCTGAACTCATAGTAGTGTATGACAAAAATAATTATTCTCGATCTATTCCGGGAAACCATGAAAAACCGAAAGACCCAATCCTTCATCAATCTATGAGGTCTGAATATGGCAAGTGTGGTTTACCAAAACATATCACCATAATATTTGTACTTATGTCAAAATACTTGTATGGTAGTTGACGTTGACGAGTACTGTACTAACACATACTTGTATTAAGTAGGAAATTGTACTTTTATTATATACAATGTCTAAAATCATTTATTATTCATTCATATTTTGTACGTTTCAAACATTGTATTAAAAAATCCTATTATGTAGTTATTAAAGTAATTTCTATAAATATAATATACAACTAGGAAGATCTTTTAATTATCTGAAAAAAACGTAATTAAGCGCATAAAAGGCATTGTCTAACTTACATCTTCAAGGAAGACTTTGATTATTTTCAATCCGGATTTTTCTTAATATAATAAGTACACCATCGAATATACTGGCAAAGATATACGACTGATTTCCGACAAATGTATTTGTAACATTAGGGCATACAACATTACTTCTTTTCTATTTTTAAAGAGATCAATATAGATAGGGAAAAGTCTTTGGTTTTTTTCAAGACAAACAGGGCAAATGAATAAAAGATTAATTGTGTAAGGGAAATAAATTATTCATTTAGGAACTCTTATCTGTAGCGTCCTCAACAACTGCGACCAAAAACAATTACAATTTTTTAGAAGTCTGAAACCTTTTTGAAGAATGGGATGAGAACCTTTCACAGAACACAATTACATATAATAAGATAGAGACTGCGTATCCAAAATACGTTAGCTGAAAAAATTACATGTCAAGGAAGCCCAAAAGGTATTTCATTGAGAAAATATGCTCTCACTCTAGGCTAGATGTTTCACTTGAAAATTGAGTCGACATGAAGACCCAAAATTCGAGTAGAGCCTGCAAATGAGCTGTCACTAGAAAGAACGTGTTTCCCGGTTGGGCTGGTCAGTCGTTCATTATTCTTCGGAAAGCGAGTCCAAGAAATAAGATTCAATCAATTCACCAACTGAGCGAAGAGTTGGTATTTATCTCGTTAAATAAAGTTCCCGCACAGGACAGAGGTACTTTTAATTAGGTTACAAATATTGGTACTTCTCACATACAATGTTCATAGATTATGAGACGATAGGGCACATCTGTTCTTTATAAACTAAATTTGTAAACTAACTTTACTTTGTAAACTAAATTTGCAATCCAAAAAAGTAAATTTGGATGAAATCAGAGGACAAACAATCGAGATTTGACTATTTTTGTATTTAATCATTTACGCGTTAATGTGTACACCATGGTGCCAGTGCCACGCGCGAGTCCTACCAACAACTAATAACAATAGCGAAATTCAGATCTACTTCTCATCCAAAACATTACAATAAAGTGATTTGAGTTGACTCAATTTTTAATAAAAATTATCCCTAGCAGTAACGGAAAGAACAATTGCAGGTGATATTCTTCCGTTGTATATCATAAATTAAAAATTAATATTCAACACCTCTAAAGTAGTGCCCTATTAAACTAGAATTTTTGTTAAAATTGGTCTATTTGCGCATTGTCAAAGTGCAGACATAGTAATACACATAAATCAGAGCCCAAAAGTGTAAAAAAGCTTAGAGATTATATTATCTTAAAAGTTTAAATTAAATTTATTTTCACACACGTGACTACGAGTGCTCTCAAATCTTTGCAAATTAGCGAGTGTGTTACTTGCGCGCGAGAGAATAGCCGTATTTCCAACACACCTTCAATCAATCCCCCCCACCCCCCCCCCTCTAAACGCAATCTACAGAAATCAATCAACAATTTTAGATTATATGAGCACTTAACTGAAAGTTCAACACTAATGTTTTAGATTTAATAAAAAGGAAAATCATCTGAAAATTTTTATTCGCGTTTCCTGATAGGGGCCATTTTAATAACAATACACATCAGGCGCAAATAACTTTAAGTGTAATAACATCGATGAAAGTAATCAGAATATATCAGATGATGTACAGGTATTGTTGTCGTTGAACGACTTGCGCGCACGACGCACCATGGCTGTACCCATTGACGCGTAATGATTAAATTACAAAAAACAAAGGTCAAATTCTTCGATTGTTCTGTCATCATAATACATATCAAATTCTAACTTTTTTGATTGCACTAATTCGTTTCCAAAAGCACAAAGTTATTCTTGTCATTTTTTTGTATTCTTTACCTCTCATCAAAGCTATTAAGGATCAAACATTCAAAAAGAGCCGCCATTTTAAAAAACAAGCGTAATTAGAAAACAAACGTTGATTTCGATTTTTTTTTCCGTATTTTCAGTAGGAAAATGGTTTTATTAAATGATAGACCAAAATATTTAACTCTATATAACTATATACTATTATCTCTATAGGCATAATATTTCAAAAACACAAAAAATAATTTTCACACACAAAAAATACAAGAATGGACGGCTGTACACATACGGGTACCGGGGGTGATTTGGAATTTTTAAATATGATAATATGTCTTGTTTTTGACCCGCAATCAATACTTAAAAATATCCCCAGGAAGTTCAGGGACACCCTGTATAAATATATACATTTGCACATACAGTATATCACAATTATAACAGAAAACACTATATTATGTAGATATGAAATTTAATTTTTTTTTCTGGAAGAAACCATTGTTATGTTGTGTCGGATCGTATCGGGTGTTGTCAGGACAGGTCCGATCCGGTCCGGTTCACTTATTTTTTTAGGTGGTTAGGTTAGGTTTGACTAGGTTACCTCTAACGAGAATTCAATTCATAAAATAAAACCAAAAACAATGTAGGTCATAATTAATTATTGATGTGGAAGATATATTTCGTAGTGTATTTTCAATTTGCAGATGTCAGTGCAGTAAATGTGATGTATCGATGAGTTACTAATTGCCAATTGCCACTGGAGACTCTCCAGTGACAGCCCTTATTGGTTCTGACTGGAACTAATTAAATGGGCCCTTCTGTCACCAACCAACCGAGATCCCAGTTACAGTGTTTTATTATGCTAGAGTCTCGTGGCTGGAATATATGCAGTTCAGAACATAGTATCTCATATAAATATATTGTGTACTTGAGGATGAAAAGACTAGTATTTTGTTTCCCTTCAATGGGTTTAAATAAATTAATAAACAAATTGATCTATATATTCTTGGTATTCATAAATGATAGATGTATAAATATACAATAAAGGAACTAACATTTTTATCAAAGCGAGGGTAACTTTAATAATTAATAAGATACAATTATTTTGATATATTATTGAATCCAGGCCCTTAAATTCTGAAACTATCAAATATACGCTAGGAAATTCCTACATAACATTATTTACCTGTTCTTAATGATAAGTACTGTAGAAGTTGTGCAATTGTTTTTAAAATTATGACAAAAATAATTACTAATCTTATTGAAAAGTATCGTTTGAATGTTTCTAATTAAAATGTTAACATTATAACATCTTATGGTAGCATTGAAATAATTATGCACTTTAATAATAATTTGTAAATCTTTAAAGACAATAATAATAGAGAGTATAAACTTTTAAAATGTTTTTTTCCAGAGCATTTTGTCGAATATTAGTAATTACGAAGTTCCAACTAATCCAAGGTTAATCTAAAAATCTACCTATTAATGAGCTGAACAAGTAATGTTAAAAATATGATTGATTGAAAATGAGAAATTAGCCTGAAAATAGGGCATTTTTAATAGTAGATTGATATTACTTAAATCACATTCCCTTTTTTTGTTTATTATTCAAAATATTTTTGGTAGTACTCTGAATTTATTCTACAAATTGTTTAGAATTTTTCTGATTTTCGATATCAATGTTCGGAAAAAGCACTTCTCGTACAAATGAACTGGATTTCCACAACTGAACATTCAAGCAAATTAATTAATTTGAAAATTGAATATCACCACAATTATACATTATCATTAGTTATTGTTTATAACTTCTCTAAAATAAGGAAACCTTTGTCATACTTAAGTACAAACACCATTTATAAAATTGACGCTTTGATTTAGAGATAACAACAGTAATTGGTCGGTAGCGTAGTCGGTTAAATCGTTGTTTCATACGGTGAGTGTTATCAGTCAGAACAAATTTTGAAATGGATCAGCTGATAACCATCAGCTATTCATTTGTCATTGGGTTATCAATTAATGACACTTTCTAAGGAATATTCGGCCTTAGTTGGTAACAAAGACTACATCCGCTCAACAATACTCATCTCACTCATTTTAAATCTATATTTGTCCATATCTTAACGATTGGCGTCTTGTGAATGAATAAATAAAATAAATAACGTCAGGTTCACAAATGTAGTCAAACTACGCTTTCAACGAATTTCTGTAACCCAGCTACCAAGGACAAAGTGTTGAGGAGATTGTAGATGATAGGTTCTATGTTCGGTCCTCTTAACACCCACACGGCGTCCACTCAATGGCTGCCATCGATGTGGAGACTACTATAGATGTCTGGGGTGTCCATATTGAATGGTAGTCAAGGTTCAGATGCTGCGTAGGGAAGAGAACTAAGTGTCAGACTTGTCAGTTGGCTGAAAATCAGACCAAAACTACGTGGTTTGGATTCCACGAAAAGCTTTAGGTCATATAGTTGCACTGGCTATTTAGCTACTAATGAATAGTCCTTTCTGAGCTAAGTCGAACTCGGATAGTAACAATGACTACGCTCATTCATCTACACTTATCACACTAATTCACCTCTCATATTCGCCCATATCTCTACAATCGGTATCTTATAAATGAATTAATAAATAATGAATTCTTTAAAATATATGTAACTTTGGTTTATAGTAAGAAATAATTTGAAGAAAATAATATCTTTGAAAAACAAAAATGTCATTCTTAATAACGTTTTTGTTTGAAATCCAAGAACATAGTTTTTTTCAATGTTGACTTCTCCTCTACATAAATGTTTTCCAACAAATTTGTGTCTTACAACCACTGTGAATTCTTAGGCATATTTTAAATCGTACCTAAAAGGTGTTATTCAACCCAATTCTCATCTTCCTCTGTGGATATCTGATCCTATTCAACTATTTGCCATTGACCTTGACCGAAGGGTTCCGACGTTATCGCAAGATAATGGAGTCAAGCAACATCAAGCGTGGCTGTCCCTTGCGATGAGTGACCGTCTGAGCGATCCCGTCCTTGCACGCAGCCCGCCTGCCCAGTCACTGGTGGTGGTTCGAAAGTCACCCTTAAGCCGTTGGTCCCCAGATGTTAGAGAGAACTTCTTAGCCCTAACTTCACCTGGTAAAATAAGATGGCCTTTACCTTTAACTTTTAACTACCCCCCCCCCCTCTGGACACCAACTTTATCTTGCATTACTTGACATTTACTTTCAATGCGTAACAATCTCAAAGTAAAGATATTCATATTTCATACCGAAATACCCGTTGTCACGACAACTAAATATTTAATCCAGGCAAAGTTTCGACTCTGAAGGTCCAATAAACAAATTCCAAGAGGGTTGAACATTCCAGTGTAGGGGAGAGCTAATAGGAGAAATTAAGACACAGAGCTGTAGACTTGCATTCGGGTTCGTCCAGTACTTAATATATTGTATTGGAGGCGAAATACCATTTTAATAACAAATAATAACTTTTATATTTTAATAATAAATTATTGAATATATAAATTGTCACTATATGGTATTGAAATTATTATTATATTTCTCTAACTTTCAAATTTTTATTATTACTTGATACTGTTGTTTCTTGTTATTTTATAAATTTGATTTGTTGTACTTTTTTTGGTTTTTATAGCCTACGTTTGTTAAGAATCCATGATATTTGCTTCCTTTGAGTCGGTAAGATATTTCTTTATAAGGTAATATCAAGAATAGATTATATATTAATTCAGATATTAAAGTGTGCAAAAATCCAATCTCATAATGACGAAACTCACCCCATAATTTATTCAATATTTTTATTTTTATTACAATTGTTTCCGAAATATAATAGTCAATATTTTTTGTTTAAAAAAGTTGTTTTACTTCTTTTTGTTTTATATAAATATACATAAACCACTATAAACTTAAAATAATATTTTTTTTAACTAATTATTTAACATACTATTGATACATATATGCATGTAAAAAATGAATCAGTATTACTATGGCATTTCCCTCAGGTAGCTAGAGAGACGAGCATGTACACTGGTTATGTGTATTATTTGCAATTTATGATAAGTCGAATAAATAATTTGCTTATTAATTGTTCGTCGGTGTTTTTAATTATGTTCGACCGCATGACAAAATGGAACAAACTGATAGAACAAATGAACTCGTTTTCAACGATGGCGTGTTGACCAGATAGCTATGCGGGTATTTCCCAGTTGAGCGATAATTGACAAAGATAACTATGATGAACTGTTTTTGCAACTCTCTACGGTTTTTTCCTTGATTGAAACCTTTCGTAATCAATAGTAAATAGCAATATATCCTGTAAAGTTTATCTATATATGTTTTCCATGCGTGAATCGGTTCCCACGGAATGTCTCGAGCTAAGAGGAGAATAAGATAGCTTCATTTTAAAGCTTTAGGCTAAGGACGGAGGTATAAATATAAAAAACTGGACAAAACTACCTGGCCTCCACCTTACTGTCCTAAGAGATCCTATATGATTTTCTACCACTACAGTATTTAATAGAGTAGCTGTTGATACATACAACAGATGGTTGCGTTTACAAATTTTATCCTGGTGTAAACATTTTTTAACATGTTTATGTATATTGTATGGTTTCTTGTCAGCTACAATTTATTAATTTAAAACAGAAGCACTAATATATATTTGGAATAAGACACTAAGTCATGATATTTGTTAAATTAAATAATAAAGTGATCTGTCATGAAGCTAAGTCCAATCCATCGAACCATTTATGAACTGTCTCGTCGTTTCTGATTATGGCTTCGTCAAAAAACACAAAAAGATGTTTGTAAACATTTTTTTTATAGACTCCCCGCATTACATCACTGATCTAGAGTCAATCCCCATTTATATTTCCAGTAGTTCATCCCACCTACAGGTGGGGTTCATTTTCACGTCCACATCAATCTTTAAAGCTGTACTTACCCCCTGGGTAGTTCTAAACGAGCAACAGTCAGATAACTGGACTGTCTCGAATGTGTGATCTCCCATCTATGGCAGCTACCACACAAACGCAATAAAAACTATGTTATAGAGTAGATTAAAAAACGAAATATTCTTCGATTGCATTTAATAATCAACATGCTTTAATGTAGTCAAGAGTTCTAACGAGAGACAGGTTGGAAAGCTAAGCAGGGAGTGTCCCCATGGATTCGTTTAATTTTAGTTACTTCACTTAGTGGTGGTAACACTTATGTCCAAATCCATAATATTGGTGCAATACATGATGTTGTGAAATAATATTATAATATTTGCCAGTTTAAGGTTTTATGCCCATTAATAAAAAACTTTAAAAATTAAATCTAGATTATACATATAGAACTTGAGTAACTATAGTTAGTCATTTCTAGGAAATCTGTGCAAATTGTAAGAAATATAATGTTTTTGTCAATTAATTATCTGTCAATGAGCTCTCGTATAAACGAATGGACAATTAAACTTCGGTACAAAGACACAGCTCGTTCACTAACTCTCATATTCATTTATGAATTATTTTCGTGATTCTTTTGTGATTAGATATTGATACATTGGGATGATGTATGTAATTATCAGGTTTTTTTGAGTTTTAAAATGTTGCAAATATTTTTTATTTTTACCAAATAACCATCAATAGTACTTTGTATAATTTTTTGTATAAATAATATGACAAATAACTGCCAGTGAATAGGACATAGTAGAAATCTTACATGTCATAACATGGTTTTTTCACAGTTACTGCAGTTCTAATTGTTCACAACAATGTTTATATTTTGGGCTGTTATATGAGCCCAAACAAAATTACAGCAAATAAAATAGCCCTCTCTGGCACAAAATAAGTTAACAAAATAAAATATGTAAGAAAGTACTTGCTTTTGAAGTATGCGTCAAATCTTTTCCTTTTCTTTGTGTCAAATATTTCCTTATATTGTATATAAGTTAATATATTCCTTATATATTAACTTATATTTCCTTACATTCACATCCATAAAATATATTCGAATTAACCTGAAATATTTAACGGCGCCAAAACGTGATTCGGGTACATTTCTGTATTGCGTTAAAAGTCTGTCAGTTTCGGAAGGCGCTGTAGTAATTCCCAATTTTGGAAGCCCAGTGATGTGGTTGCGGAACACTAGCACCTGTTACTACATTCTGTGTATACTACATCGTTTTACAATAGAATGCTTACGATGCGCTAAACGTCATAAACATTTCTACTTCACATTTGTTAAACTTTTGTACTAGGCAGTTTTGAACCTTCCGTGTAATATTATGTATATATAACAAGTATTTCGACAGAAGTTATTAGAATAAGTTAGTCATTTATTACTAAGGTTGATTTACATGGAAAACAAAGCGTTATGTTTCAACATGTTATTTCTTACCTTAATATACTAGGTGGGGAAAACAATATGGAAACGTTTTCACAACTTTTGTATGACTTCACTTGCACAATTGAAATCTTGTACATCATTATGGTTACAAAGAACACACTTTTTGACGCCACTATCATTATTTTATCTTTCCCGGGGGACGTGCCAACGAGGAGTTGAACGAAAATCTTTAATATAAGCCTAAGCCGAGTTTGATGTCAAATGAAAGGTCTATTCAAGAGAAATTAATTGCCACAAACCGGACTTCGAAAGGTGAATTCTTTTCCAGAGTAGTGGTCATTTGAATTTCAAAGTAACTAATTTGAACAATATTATTTTTCCACCATTTAAACGGTTTCAAGTAAATTATTCTGATCAAAAATTATACTTTATGGAACGCAATTATTTAAAAAATTAAATTATCAAATTATCTATGAAAACAAATAACGTTGTTGTGAAAGCGTTTCCATATTTCTTTTCCACCCTGTAATAACTATAAAAATATTATTGTAATAATCAGATAAAGAATCCGATTGGTCAGCCATACTAACAGTATAGAGGTTATACAAACCACCATGTGTTTGTATTATTTCCCATACTATTGATGTTTTTACAATCATCCACGCATATTTCTTAACAAGTTAATTTTAGTACTTGTTATTTTTATTAACTGCATTTTTAATATTAAACGTGATATAGTTTACCCTGTTTCTAGATAGTTTTTATGAATTTACTTGAGGCTCTCTAGTTTCCTTCTTCTACTTCATCATTTGTATTTTTGGCACTTTCTTATTGAATTTACGGATCTTTCCTTATGGCCATCTTCAAGTGTGAAGTGCACTTAAAGTAACTTTGATAATAATAATGGCTTTATTGTACAAAAGTGTTTTATACAATTGGCGAACTTAGGACTAATAAAGTCCTCTCTTACAGTTAACCCTTTTATGTTAAAGTAGTAAATATAACAAAGCCTAAAACATGAAATACAGAACTAAACTAAAGAAAATAATAATAATAAAATTACAAAGAAGCAAATAATATAAATTAAATGAACTACTAACAGATTATCAACTTTACCATTCTCTCACTCATACACTCGTTCGACCCTAATCCCAGACCCCATCCCCAGCTACATCACAACCGTCCGTTCAAAAAGAAGGGTTTTAAATCTGGAACCGAGCCC
>JAQJVL010006924.1:0-26483 GCA_035578905.1 Stictocephala bisonia | reverse complement strand
TGGGCATTAAATGTTGTGTATATGTTATGCGTTTGGTGACGAGATTACATAGAATAAAGTTTAAATACAGGACAGCGTCGTAAAAAATGTTTATACTTATTGAAATACTTTGCTCATCATTAGTAAAAACTTCTATGATTATTGCCGGCATGGTACCTTAGTGTCAAAGGTTCAAGGTTCGAATCCCAAACTGAGCTAACGATTGGTGAATAAAGCTCACTCACAAGCCCGTGTGAACTGGTTAGTGAAATTTATATTTTTAAAAACTCTCTAGTATTTTTTGTTACCATTTACTACCATAAATATAGATGAAGGATACGTTGTTCCTGTACCATAATGTTACTCCACGTTGGGGATTAAAAATAAATAAATACTTAAGTAATTTTAAGCATATTTGTAAGACTCGTGTTTTTTCTTTTTAAGCATTTTTCTTTGTCTGTAATCAAATAATTTTTGTCGAAGGATAAAATATTTAATTATAGACAGGAAAACACAATTGTAGTATAAACATTTTCATTGACATATGTAGATAACGAATAAAATCAATTGTTTGTGATTTTCGGCCATTTTGAATCTATTCTCCATAAGACCAATGTTAAAGTTCGTCAATAAAGCAAAAACGTAGCTTCTCCGATACTCCCTAAATTAATTCATTAGCCGATTTTCATGATTTAAACTTGGAAAATGTTTGGAAAAGCTTGATGTTGTAACAGGTCCACCAAATTGATAGGTAAATTAATTAATTTAAATAAACAATAAATTATTACGTAAATGAAAAGGGACATATTTAATTAAAATAAATAACAAATATTTAGCGAATGTTCAAATAATATTCAAAAATCATTGCAAGCGAGTGATAAGACCACCCAAGAAGACAGACAGGAGAGGGGCGTCTATATTTGAGATACAATGACAGATGTTTTCTAAGAATTGAACGAACAACGTGCCTATTCATTGTCGTAAACAGACAAGCGCCATCATGTCACCAAAGGACGAGTCCAAATGGTAACAGAAAGGGGAGGCACTAGAACCAAATAAAGGACGAATCCAAATAAAGTGTCTAGTAACAAAAAAACCCACGGAGTGCAGCACAGTACGGGGCGAACAGTATACGATATGGGCAGCGACCTCGTGGTATAACCGGAAGGTCTACACTCTAAAAACCCAAGACCCATAGTTGTACCGGAAGAGAAAGTAAGAGTGGGGGGATTCGAATTCAACGGTTAAGAGGCGTTTCTCTCCCCATTAAAAGTCAGATCATAGAACGTGAAGGATGTCATCATCCATCGACATCCCGCGATTTCGTGCATGTAGATTTTTTATTCGATGAATTTATTAAAATTCAAATGTAGTCTTGTATTTTTAAAATCATTTTTAATAAAGATAAACAAATAGTGCTTTACGATTTAATATCAGATTAAAATATGTGTATTAAGAACACGATATAGTCTATTAAACCACGCGGTTGAACTTCAAGACTACAAGGACACTCAGCTAAGTTTTACTGATAATTTAAGTTATAATCTAGAAATCAATTATCAACTTTTTAAATAATATTATTCTGATTGTCATTTTTAATATATTGAAATTGAATTTTTATTGTAATGCAAATACTAATTGAGTAACGTAATGATTTTGAATAATGTAAAATAAATTAAATTTTGTAAAGTAATTTTTGTTTCATATACTACGTTTTCTCACCGATTTACCCGTTTTAGACCCTGAGAAAAAAGAGATTTCATAAAAAGAATTCAAAGAAAACTTAATTTATTGAATAATTTAATTGAATAGATTAAGCAAAGTAATTAATGTAACGACCTCTTAAAGGCAAAACGTTACAGAATGGCGCGCACAACGTGAGACGACGTAGTATAAGTAGTAAATTTTAATCTATTCAAAAAATATTTAAAATAAAGAATTATAATAATTTGTCAACAATAATTGACAATAACATTAGTAAAGAATGCTGAATTCATGTAATTTTCATTTAGTTTAATCAATTGACATTTGATTTAAAATAAATTAAATATAAAAAGAAAAAATAATAAGAAAATATTTTTGTTTAACTTAAATTCAATATTCATTTGAGTAAAAGAAAAACTGTGTAGAGTAATAAATTTTGAATTTATTAAATTATAATTTATAATAATGGCTGATGTTGATATAATCCAGAACTCAGAGTTGGATTCTGAGGATTCAGATACCTCTCTGAGTGTTATCAGGGAAATCAAGTTAAACAAAAATAAAACCGAAAATGATGAAGCTAGGCCAGAATCAAGTAGAGAATACACATTGTCCAGTATAATGGATATGCTGGTAAAAATACATACTAAACAAGATAATTTTGAGACTAAACTCAATGATATGAAAACTAACATGACTAAAATAAATGAAGGTATGAACACTAAATATGACAACTTAGAGACAAAACTTAATAACATAAATACAAACCTAGAAACTAAACTTAATGAAATAAATAATGAGTTTAGGAGAAATATAAATCAACTTGAAAATAAAGTAGATAGACAGCTAGAACAAATTAAAACAAATTGCACTGAAGAAATTAAAGTTCAAGAAAATAAAATCAGGGACGAAATGAACGATAGGGACAAAGAACAGATAGTAAATGAAATAAATGAAGTTGAAAATAAAGTTAGTGAGATAAAGGAGGTTAATGTTGTGTATGAAGTAGAGAACAAAGATAGGCAAGAACCTATCAAAATAAATAATGATAAGGACAGCCTATTGTCCAATAAGATAGAGTTGCTGTTAGGAGTAAATAATGACATAAATACCAAACTGGAGCAGATTGAGGTTAAGTTAGGAGGATCAGGTAGTAAGATGAAAGCAATGAATAATAATAAGATAAACTTAAATGGTGACGATAACATGAGAGTAGAATTGCTGCTAAAAATAACTAATGAAATAAATGTAAGGTTAGATGAAAAAAGCGTTGAGGTAAAAGAAGTAAATAATGATGTAATAAATCTGAACAATGAATCTAATGTGAAAATAAATAAACACATAAAAGAAGTTGATGATAGGATAGGGAGTAATAAAGACAACCTTGTCAATAAAACTAAAAGAGTAAATGTAGACTTTGTTGAGTATGAACTAAATGAACACTTAAAAGCAAATGCAACACCAAGAGAGATAGGCTATGAATTAAATAGTAAAATCAGTAGGCCTAAAATAAATGATGCAATAGAAAACCAGATAGGGCATCTAAACTCAGTGTTAGATAATAAAGTGGAACAAATAAACAAAACCCTAGCACTTGGTAACTTTAATTTTGAAAGTGTAGTAGATGACTTCAAATGTCAAGAAATAAAAAACTAAAAACAATCAGTAATAGGTTAGAAGAATTGAATGAGTTCTTCAAATTTGAGATGGAGATCATAAATAAATATTGGGGCCTAAACAAACAAAAGGAAGTTGAAAATAATATGATGGGGGGTGAAAACTTTGATGTAGACATGGAAGACTTTGTAAACTATGTGATGAGATACTATAATATCTCATGCTTCTCAACTTTAAATATAAAAAGAAAAAATTTAAATCAGTGCTCTCGGATAATCTCATAGATATTGCAAACTAAACTATAAACTTAGCTGTTCACTAAAAAATACTTAGAAATAATAATAAATAAACAGCAATTGAAACAATATAACTTTAATGATAGGGGGGTTGTAGAAAAATAAATAAAGAAAGTGTAGAGATAATTATTTAAATGATAAAATACTTAAAGATGTCATTTAATAATAAACAAATAATAGGCCTAGTTGAAGAATTATAATATTGACAGGAAGGTGAATTTGTGATTGAATAAGAGATTTAAATATAACATTGAGATAATATGACATTCATGTTAAACTAAGATGATAAATAAATATCTTTAATGGTAAAAATGACTGTTAAAAGAAAAATACCTACAAATGTCACAATAGTAAATATATGGTAGGCCTAATTAAAAGTTTGTGAAAAATAATAATAACCAGAGAGTTGTTATTAAATATGAAAGATATTAAATGATTTAAATGAAACTTTGATAATAATATGTGTTAAATGAATATAACTCTAATAATAAAATGATTTTTAGGTGAAAACGAGATAGTTTGAGGAGATGTTTTATAGTAGCTTGTTTCATAATCCATGAATGTTTATATTGAATATTTTAAAATAATAACCTGATAAATGAGTAAAACTAGAAAGAAGTATGGAGATTTACTAAAATATATGGTTGCCATAACCCATGTATACATAAATAAAACATGAACCAAATAATAATGCAATGACTAGGTTTACATAAAATGAAATAGGTGAGATAGGCCTATCTTGTAAGACTTTGTATGATAACAATGTTCTAATAACTTGTCAATGTTTATGCTAAAAATGATTCAAATAATAAGATGATATGACTCAAGAATATTAAATCATGATGAAGTGAATAAGGTATAATGTAATACTTTGCTTTTGTAACTCTTGTATGTTGACATTGAATATAATCCAAATACACACATGGTGTATACTCTGTTAAAATAATGAAAGGAGAATTTCTGTACAATACTGTGTTATTGTAATTTGTTTGTACTTACATTGATATGACTTAGTGAATATAACAAGAATAATTCAAGGATGTGTTTAACTAATATGATTGAAGGAGATGTTGAGAAATATTTTATTATAATAACTTGTTTGTGTCTATATTGGAAATAATCAGATGAATGTAATTCTGATACTGAATATGATGATTAATGAGAAACTAGATGAATTTAGGAGAAAATAGGATAACAGATAATTCTTACAATTTGTGTATGTTAATATTAATTTAACTCACTAATGTACATTGTATGTATTTTGATAAACTTAAATGAATTTTATTCATTTAAAGAATTTTATGAAAGGAGAACAGCCAGTGGTTAATAGCAGTACGATTCGAACATAATTACAACTAGTCACTTTCCAAATTCTAAATTCTTTAACGCCAAGTACTCTATTAATCACACAATGGCACAGTATTACAGTTTCAGGTGTTGGTTAACCTTGACAATAGCGTCTAAAAACTAAAAGCTTACAGTGATCTGTAGCATGGCAAACCCATTTACCTAAGTCATGTTATAGACACCAATAGATTAATAATTTTGAAACATAATATTAGAAAAGTAGATTGAGACCTTGTAGATGTGTTATGATAATTTTGTTAGTAAACTGTTGTACTAACATTGGTGTAGACAATGAGTGATAGAAATCACAATTTAATATGATTATAAAGTAATGACAATGTTTGATGATAATATATTGCAAATGAATTTTATTTTGTCATTGATGCAAATAATAAGTGATGGAATTTAAAAAAAAAAAAGTTTAACATGAGTAAAACATGATTGAAAATATGAGTAATTAATTTTATGTCAACAATGAACAACCAATAATGAGTTATTTGAAAATTTTCAAACTTAATAATGATAACTAACATTGCATATATCAATTTGAAATATATCAAAGCAATATTAGTAGATGTATAAATAATTAAAGTTTCGTATACAAGTAATATGTGTATATACACAAGTAATAATCGACAATATGAAAGATGATTAAATATGAGTATGTTTAAATATTTGTAAACAATTTTTTACTTCAATTAATTGCTGATGCAATTAAAAACAGGCTATTACTGTAATTAACAGCCTGTGATTGAATTGAGTTATATGTATTATTTATTACAAAAGGTAATCAAAGTGAAATGACAATCAGGTAAAATGATTGTGAACTAGAACCAGTGACAACTAGAACATTTTGTGAAACATGGACACGAATGGACATGAGTGCCAGTGGTGTCGCAGAGGGGGGTCGGAGGACAACGGCGTACCATGCAGAGACCCATGACGCGGTGGAGCTGTCAGTCCAGGAACGCACCAGGTGGTGGTGACTCACCCCATTGACACGGATCTACAACACTCCCATACCCCAGAACACCAGCTCATACTCGAGAACAATAACTTGTGCATCAACCAGTTGGTACATAAGACAATATTTGTTCTGCTGTTTATAGTCTCTCGAGACCCATAGACTTGTGAATCAGATATTCACTGAACTTAATTGTAATATTCAAACATTTGAAACTTGGAATGAATACGAGTGCGAACCAGTGTAAAACTTTTCATGTGGACCGTTTCCAGTTTTATAAAAGTGAGTGAATGTTTTTAAGCTTTGTCAAAATAAGCAATAACTTCTGAAGAAAACCAATATTCTACAAGAACAATTACAATGTTCCAGAACCCTGGCCCATACTTGAACACTATGGCATTGTAAATGAACTATCCCAAAGTGCGTGCAGTGACATCAGGCCCCACTGGCGTAGCAACAATTTGGCAATATGTTTCAAACTAATAAATAAAAAACAAAATATTATGCAAATATGTATTAAAAGGTAATAATAATTATTAAATGATATATAACAAATAAATAACAAAACAAAAAGTATAAATAATTTATAAATAATAAATTTGTAACAATGAAAAGATGACAATTGTATTCAACAGTAATTTTCTAATATGCATCAACAAATATGTAGGAATGGATATTAATTCAAACAATAATGTAACTTCCTTGAAATAATTAAAATGTTTTTTATGATGAGCTAATAAATAATAATAATAACTTGCATCAATGACAAAGAATTATGCAATGTATCTGTTGATTAGTAAACAATGTATAATACAAACTATTCTTGTATTAACATAGGATTTGATAACTTATTGTTGTTAATCAATACTTGTATATAATTTGATGATATGTGTACTATGTATTTCTTATACACAAGGTATCGTTTTGTTTGATAACTTTGATCCAGGACTAGTGAATTCCATTCCAAGTAGACAGTAGGTATGATATGATGACTTATTGAGTTAAACTACAATGATGTATTAATACAAGAATGTATTAAGTGATTTAATAATTAATTAATAATTATGAATGTACTTGAAAATTATTCATAATTGATAAATGACTTGAAAATGTAAAAAACTTGTTAATGTGTAATGAATGAAAATTCATTTACAAATGTAAAGATTTGTGTAAGATGTGATGATTTATTGGAGAATGTTAAAGATTATATAATGGTTTGAGAATATATTTGAAAATTTGATGATTGTTTAAGGACGGAGAATTTACTTGTAAAAAAAAAAAAAAAAAAAAATAAAAGATGGATTAAGGATTAAAATAGGGTATAGTAATCAAAGAAGGGTAAATGGATTGATAATAGGTTACGGAATTTAAAAACGGATAAAGGAATGAAACAGGATTTTAGCAATGAAAGAAGGGTTAATGGAATGAAAAAAGATATAGGAACTTAAAAATGGGAAATGGATTGATAACAGGTTACAGCATTAAAAGAAGGGTTTAAGGGGTTGATTATGGATATCAGTAATTAAAGATGGTTAATGGGATGAAACATGATTTTAGAGTTCAAAGATGGTTTAAAAGGTTGATAACGGGATTAAGTATCTAAAAGATGGTTTAATGGTTTGATTATGGATATTTCCATTTAAAGACGGATTAAAGGATTGATGTTGAAGTTAAGAATTTAAAAATGGTTAAAAGAGTTGAGAATTTATTTGAAATATATGACAGGGTATTGAAAAATGATTGACAAATTAATATAGGATGTTGATGAAATACTTAAATAAATAAATGATGATTCATTTATGAATTGATGAACTATATAACATGTTATGGTGATGAATAGTCATATGATTTTAATGATGATGTTGAGATATGATAACTGTAAGTAAGTGAATGATTAATTAATTTTGAAATGTAACCTAGTAACTGATGACTTATATTTTGTTGATTTTGATATATGACTTGTGTATTTTGATGGATGATTTCATATTGTGAAATGAGTCATTGATTTTAAATAAGAACTTGTATAATTTTTGATGATGTAGTGATCTTAGTTGTATAATTTTTGAAATGGTATTTAGCAAATGAGATAATTTGTCAATGAATACTAATTATTTAATGATTAAAAAGAAATCATAATTTAATGATTAATTAATTTTGATAAATACTTGTATAGAACTTAAAGATGTATTAATTGTTGATGTATGAATTTCAGTATGTAATATATAATTTTGTTTGATAATTTTTAATCCAAGACTGATGGATTTTTGATTGACTACTTGTAATAATTAAAAATATATTAACTTTTCATGAACAATTATGTACGATGAAATGAGTTGTTAAACTTTTGACTTATAAATTATAGAATTGTTAGTTAACAATTTTGATTTATTGGATCATTGTTTAATAAATGTAACTTTTGAATTATTGATTTTTATTGATAACTGTGTAGGATGTGATGAATTTTTTGAATTTTTTAATCACAAGTGACTAATTTGTAATTGATAATTTTATGATTTATTGAATTGTAATTGATTAATTTGTATTAATGATTTAATGGACTTATTTTGATAAATATGGATTCTTAAATGTTGATAAGGAGATAATGATGTATTGCCATAGAATATGTAATCTGATATTGAATTATAGAATAGTTAATAGACTTAATTTACTAGATATAATAAATATTGTAAAAATGAAACTTATCTGAGGAACAACCGACAATTTGGTGAATCGTATTTAAAATCAAGATTTTTTGACTCGCGTTACACACACATCGCAAAAAATCGGGGGGTACTGTAACAGGTCCACCAAATTGATAGGTAAATTAATTAATTTAAATAAACAATAAATTATTACGTAAATGAAAAGGGACATATTTAATTAAAATAAATAACAAATATTTAGCGAATGTTCAAATAATATTCAAAAATCATTGCAAGCGAGTGATAAGACCACCCAAGAAGACAGACAGGAGAGGGGCGTCTATATTTGAGATACAATGACAGATGTTTTCTAAGAATTGAACGAACAACGTGCCTATTCATTGTCGTAAACAGACAAGCGCCATCATGTCACCAAAGGACGAGTCCAAATGGTAACAGAAAGGGGAGGCACTAGAACCAAATAAAGGACGAATCCAAATAAAGTGTCTAGTAACAAAAAAACCCACGGAGTGCAGCACAGTACGGGCGAACAGTATACGATATGGGCAGCGACCTCGTGGTATAACCGGAAGGTCTACACTCTAAAAACCCAAGACCCATAGTTGTACCGGAAGAGAAAGTAAGAGTGGGGGGATTCGAATTCAACGGTTAAGAAGCGTTTCTCTCCCCATTAAAAGTCAGATCATAGAACGTGAAGGATGTCATCATCCATCGACATCCCGCGATTTCGTGCATGTAGATTTTTTATTCGATGAATTTATTAAAATTCAAATGTAGTCTTGTATTTTTAAAATCATTTTTAATAAAGATAAACAAATAGTGCTTTACGATTTAATATCAGATTAAAATATGTGTATTAAGAACACGATATAGTCTATTAAACCACGCGGTTGAACTTCAAGACTACAAGGACACTCAGCTAAGTTTTACTGATAATTTAAGTTATAATCTAGAAATCAATTATCAACTTTTTAAATAATATTATTCTGATTGTCATTTTTAATATATTGAAATTGAATTTTTATTGTAATGCAAATACTAATTGAGTAACGTAATGATTTTGAATAATGTAAAATAAATTAAATTTTGTAAAGTAATTTTTGTTTCATTATACTACGTTTTCTCACCGATTTACCCGTTTTAGACCCTGAGAAAAAAGAGATTTCATAAAAAGAATTCAAAGAAAACTTAATTTATTGAATAATTTAATTGAATAGATTAAGCAAAGTAATTAATGTAACGACCTCTTAAAGGCAAAACGTTACAATGTTAACTGATTTCTTTTCCAATTTTACGTAATTTTTAATATCGTTGACTAAAAGTATCACAGACATTAAAATGAAATTGACCCGCCCATCCTCCTATACGCGTACGGTGATATTGACCCACCCGCCCTCCCATACACGTACGGTGATATTGACCCACCCATCCTCCTATACACGTAAGGTGATATTGACCCACCCATCCTCCTATACACGTAAGGTGATATTGACCCACCCATCCTCTTATACACGTACGTTGGTATTGACCCACCCGCCCTCCAATACACGTACGTTATGTGCTCTATAAATTACGTTATATGCTCTATAAATTCTGTACGTTATATGATAACACACCAATAAAATTAATAGGGGTTACAGTGTCGTCCTTCCCTCAAGAGAATCAGAATAACGTTTCCAAGCATGTTCCTGTCGAAAAAAGGAAAAGAGTTTATTTACATTTCCTCTAATCTGAGGATGGAAAATATTGTTTAATGAAATCAATAACTATAATATTTGTATTTACATTGAAATAAATTTATGTTGTGTTATTAGTTGTTAACACAGTTTACAACACATACGTACAAGTGTTGTATTGTTGTAAACAGCACAAGCGTAAGCTGACATACACTTTATTGCAATAATTATATTAATATAAAAAGTAGCTTAATTCCGAAATAAACGATGTAGAGTACAGGTGATTCTACGACCATCGTTACCACCCACCACCACCGCCTTCACCATCACCACCATCATCATCATTATTATTCATTTCTTGTATACTAGATAGATTTCGAGGTGCTTTTCCCTGTGAATGATTGCTCGAGTTTCCCTATTTTTATATTCGTAAAAATAAAATTTGTTCAAGTAAATACTTCAAAATTATTACACATACATTTTTTTCGCTGAAACGTTTTTTCTACTTTATTGGATTTATTTAATTTCTCCTTGTATTATAGGTTTATCGTTCAATAATGAATGACGTTTGATATTTGATTTTAACAACCACTTTAAGACCAGAGTCCTGGGGGTGATTGAGGATAGGCTTGCTAATTGGGGGTTAGATTGCCAATCACAGTTCCATCAGTATCTGCCACTCTCGGCTACCAACAACATGGTTACCCTAATTACGGAGGTGAGGGGTGAGACCGTGACACGTAGGCCTACACTACTTAGGTAACATTCTGTTTTTAATTTAAAAAAAAAGCTGGAACAATTGTTATGCAAAAGAAAAGACATTTTATTAATTTTATGGGGCATATCTTTAGTCATGATTTCAATTTAACTTGGCCTTTATATGTTAATGTTTTAAAAGTTTCTTCTAGCATACATTTATGTACAAGATTCCCAAAAAACGAGCTTTTTTGCACTTAACAACAAATATATTTACCATCTTTTAGTTATGGTTCTGTTTACTGTTACATATGTAATTTATAGGGATAAACAGACTTTGCTGAGCTTAGTAGATTTGCTAATGCAAGAGTGCTAAATGCGTGTCGAGCTAGTTTTTCAGGTAGTTATTTCTTCACTTTACTACGCGATGGCTGGGCCAGCACCTTGTCAGTCCCTCCTTTTTTTACGCTTAAATTATCAAGGATTAACGTAGTAATTATTACTACATATGTATAAAGATGTACATCAGTTGTAATCTACTTATAACTGCCACTGAGGCGTTCGCTAAGACCATAAGAGAGCGAGCTATGTATTTTTTCTCTGTTGTTATAGGGAGGAAAATAGTTAAGGAATTTATTTCCATTATTTCTTTATTTGAATATAAAGTTACCTCATTTAAGTGGAAAATATATATATTTTTCCATGAATATCAGACTGTTCAAATATCGAATACAGTAGTCATTTTTTGAGCCATAGATAAGAACAACATTTTTATAAAAGGGTTACGACGTAGAGAATAGAGATGCGGTTTTAGATGTGGTTTAGTTTAAATTATCAAGAAGCATTTAAATGTTCACAAATTAAACTTTAGATAATTATAAAAAATACTCAATTGCATACTAAAATCGACTTATGGAAAGGTCAACTAGAAAAGTTCTTCACTTTATCAAATGGCACTTTCAAGTGTGGTGATACAATCATTGTTATGGACCGAATCCTTGAAAAGGAAACCAACGTTTTTTGCGGTTTGCGTAAGTGTGAACGAACAAAAGATTTTTTACTGTAATAGATAACTGTTAGACTTTACAATTATCACTCTGTAAAATCCTTGCAATACTTGAAAATATTACGTTCTTTCAGGTGAATGTTTACTCGTATAGTTGAATTTCACCGTTCAATATATTAAATATGCTAATAAGCTCTGAACCATAAAAAACGGAAGTCGGAAATGTTTCATAACTTTAAACTATATTAAATTTAGCTTTCAGATAATACTTGGAGAAGCGGCTTAGCCAAAATGTCGCCTCAGACGAGTTCAGGCGTGTCAGATTCCTCGCCAGATATGGCGCTCGCAAACCGGTAGTGGAGCGATTCGTCTGGCTCATTTGACTAAGTCTTGGGTGTGAACAAAAATCCAGTTACAAACCAGGCCTGGAATTCATAAGACTACTTCTATTTTTAGACATATCAAGTCTATAACTGAAGATTAAGTGAAGAATGCTTAATGAGAAAATTATTAAAGGTCGAAATTCAATTATCTAATCTACGATGTTTCACCTAAATGGCGGATGAAATTAATGTATGTATTTACATAAAATACTATGTATGAACGTAATATTTGTGAAATAGTTCAAGCAGCTTTAGAACGAAAAGCTCATTAATATTCTCCTAAGCTTAAAAAGTTGAAACGTATATACATTTTTTAAACAGTCCTTTGATACGGTGACGCCGGAAGGTTTAAGACATATTAGCATTTATATTATAACAATACTAGCGAACAGCCTTGCTTCGTGACGGGGTGGCTACCTGCACTTGCTTACCATTCCTTCCGTAGTTCTCTCTAAACCATCGCATCAATGAAAAAAATGCTCCCATTCTCCTAGATAACGAAGTTTTATCGTCTGCAAACACCTATAACTGTAGAATCTACATTTTCCGGTGACAACCGCGTCAAGGTACTATCTACAATATTTACAGGATAACCAGACGTTTCACCCATACTGTGATGTGGCATCCTCAGTGGTTTCTCTGAGATTTGGTTCTAGAGAGTGGAGTCTCAGAGAAACCATTGAGGATGCCACATCACAGTATTGGCAAAACGTCTGGTTATCTTGTAAATATTATAGTACCTTGACGTGGTTGTCACCGGAAAATGTAGATTCTAGTTATGACACCGGCCGCTTAAGCCTAAGTTCTAAGACCTATAACTCTACTTTATGAGAATGTAAAGCTATTACAGTTGCAAATATTTTCAAAGAACATTTTGTAACATTTACAAAAAAAATTTAAAAAAAAATAATCAAAGAACATACTTCAAGGGGCATTATGAAACATCATCCATAGTAAAAATAACAAAATTAAAAAAAATAATAATAAAACAGTAGATTAACTTTGTTGTGAAAATCCTAAAATTCACCACACAAAAAACACAAACATACTTTTGTTTAAAGAATACATTAAAAAGGCATTCACAGTGACTCAATAGGGTTATTATATCATTCCCAGAGCACGTTTCCATTAACGAAACAGATATGTATGTTTATGATGGCAGGATATTATTATACATTAGTTTATCATAATGTTTAGAACATTTCGTTAAAATATTTCACTATATTCTTATAAAATATTTAAAAAGATATTTCCATTTATTTGTCTAAAATTAGTAAATTGTTTAGCGTAATTTTTTAGTATTTGGTGCAGCCAAAAGAACATTAGTAAAAACCCCTTCTATTTAATAAAGTTCTTCAATAAATAATCAGTATTTGATATGATATGAAATAACAAATTTACATGTCGAACATTTAAACACACTAGAAATGACAAAAAATACAGTTGTGATAGACATTATAGGTTATATTATAGTAAACAATAGCCTTTTAGAGAAAGGTCACATTTTCATTTGTTGTTTTCAAATGAAGATTTAGACCTTCCGGTGTGCAGGGGTAATGTGAACAAAGCACATTTTGTGTATTAACGTGGCACGTTTTGCGACCACAAACTACAACGGATCGTGACCAGAGTCCGCCCCGGGGGATCTCGGGACAAGGATGGTCTACAGTGGGGGGGCAGGACATTCGTACAAACTTGAATACAGTTCTTGGTTTAAATTTTTTTTATTAATAACACTTCAGTTGTCAAAATATGATTGAATGTGGATGGGGAGTGAGTGAGTTGAGAGTAGATGAACAAGTGTAGTCATTGTTACTTATTTAAGGTCGAATGTTTCATAGAAAGGGCCAATTATTAATAGCCAACAAGACAAGACAACTAAGGAACTTACAATTAAGTGTGGAATCCGAAACACGTAGTATTGGTCTGCTGTTCGGCAAACTGACAAATATGATAATCAGTTATCTTCCTTGTCAACTCGAATCCTGTCAGGGTTGTGGAAGAGTCGACCCCCGGAACCCAACACCCCAATGTTAAAAGCTCTATTAAAAAAAAAAAAAAAAAAACTGTCGTCAAGTCCTAGGGTGTTGAGTTCTGTGGGTGAACAATTCCATCTACCCATCCTGTCAATTATGCCACACGGACACTCCAGAAATCTCTCGTTTTGTCAACGTCAATGGCAACCATTGAGCGGACTGAGCACAGAACTACAGTTACTACCCTTATTGTTATTAACTGATTCATGTTATTCCAATATCAATTTGTATTTTTTACAGATTGTACTTTTAATACACTATCGAATCAAGGTGCTAGAAGCATTGCTTTAGGTCTGGTGTTTGTGTAGATTAAAGGGAAAACATTTTTGTTGTAAAGCTAAAACACTTATAATGACAAATAATGGATTTGAACTTACATCTTTATCCCTCGGTGTCAGTCATGGGCGAGCCGGGTGGCGATTGCCAGGCAGGCCCACACTTCAGGTGGGAAGCTTTTGTTTCGATGTAAATACATCATTAATTTGTATTTCAACATCAATCAACTACGCCAACTCCTATTTTTTTAAAAACAAATATATCATGTTTAAACTCAGTAGTAAATTATTTGGCACGAATAAAACAGTTTTAATGGAGCATTTAAGACAGAAAATAGCGGAGTGGGGGGGGGTTATTACCCATTATTTTATTACAACCTTCGAAATACCTTGATTTTAATGTGTAATATTATGTTTCCAATTAACGAAAGTAATCGCCATTTGCGACAATTATTGCAGTAGATAATTGTCTAATATATCCTAATATTGCCTGATTAGGAAAACAGGTTACAAAATTGCTAATTTCTTCAGAATATAAAATTATGGTTATTTGAAGAATTTGATCCTACATTAACCTCAAAAGGTGTCTTATACTGATGAGTACTTTCAATATAAACATGACGAATTTGTTTACTGAAAAACATAAGAAACAGTATAAAATACACCCAAGATAACAAATATGGAATAAATGTATACGAATAAGTTTAATTTGTATAATCATCGATAGATAATAATGAATAAATATTTATTTTTTATATACTAGTGGCGTAGTGCTCGGTCCTCATAATACCGACACGGCATACGCTCAATGGTTGCCATCTAGTGGACACTACTACAGAAGTCTGGGGTGTCCACGTTAGGTGGTAGTCTGTGTCCGAACGTTGGGGAGGGTCTTGTTAATTAGTTGAAAATCAGACCGATACTTCGTGGTTCGGATTCCACATAAGGTAGGTCCCTTTTGCTCAAGTTGCCGAAGATTTTGGGCATAAGTCGAACTCAGTCAGTAACCAGACTACACAAGTCTTCTACACTCATCCTACACCTATACAATCCTTCATATTCGCTTTAAAATACGCAAAAAGATGTGTCGGCGGCTCAAAACTGAGAATAATCTGAGGATGTATATTATTCTGTTGTATACACTTGATGGAATAACGTTGGTTTTAAAGTAGAACACATTTTAAAATTATTCCACAAATTTTTATTTAAATGTATATTATGTATAAAATATGAAAATAAAGCCATAATGAAGATAGGCGTAGATGTGCGTGAAAGTAGGATACGTTAGAAGCCTACCCACCCTCCGACGTACACATGGTACGCAACACGAACACGCCAATTACAAATTGTATCTGCAACCTCTGAAGGCATCATTTCGGGCGTATTTACACTCAACTATTTTCGCCAGAACTGTTTTAAAAATTATTTTATTCAATTTGTTGGATGACTTGAAAGATACGTGTCCAATGCCAATAACGACATGGTGTAGAGAATATAGTTAATCTATTTACTCTGCGGTCATACTGTGAAGTAATTGAATGCCAAAAAAACTCGTTGAAAAGATTAAGAGGGCTCTAAAGGGAAAGAAAATATAGAAGTCATGCGACACTGGCGATAGAAGTTGGAACTACGTCCAGTTTAATCCGCCGGACGAAGTGCAATATAGTCCCAAGAATCATTTCCTGTATAGTAGGTTTTCGTAGTATTTTCAACCGGAAACCCCAATTACCCCTTCCTCCCGTCGGCCGTCTCCTCAGGTGGCTACACGCCCGACCTTCTCTGTCTGAATGTATGTTGAGCCGAAAGGCCAATTCTTATCAACAATTGTCAATTTTCCAGTCAGTACCGGTTTTGCTGCTGTATTTTATTTCTTAACATTTTTTTATGTCATTTTGTTTTTATAAAAAATAGTAATATTTTACTATAGTTTTTATTTACAAAAAAAAAAAAAAAAAAAAAAAAAAAAAACAAAGTAATATTTGTTTAAAAAAGTAGACTTTTTACAGCGAAATCAATTTATTCACTGATCAAATAGGGGGGTCTACTAAAATATTGAATTTCTACTTGAAACGTTTTCCAAAATCAATTCTTGTTCAAATCTTGTTATTCTCAAAACGGTTAAAATTTAACATAGTTAGGCATAGGCTTACCATACTTATATTCTACAATTGAAGAGTTTGATTTATAAACATAAAGATACGCTTTACTAAAAACTAAGTAAATTGCGTTACAAAGAATGGTTTTTGTAAATATTTCTTAAAGCTCTTGGATTGTGATCTAAATATTGGTTTTTATGTGGTTAAATATTAAATAAAAGGCATTAATTGGCAAATAAATTTTTATTTCGTATCTTTTTATGTTCAGTTAAAGATTAAAACAACATACGCTTAAAGCATTAAAGGATACGCTTTACTGAAAACTAACAAATCACGTTAAAAAGTAATGGTAAAAAATACCAACTGTCTATTTATTTTACGTTTTATAGTTTTGTAAGGTTTATTAATTATTTTTAATAAAATAAAAAATAATTTCACATAAACTATCATAGTTTTATGGCAGTTACAATATAACACACTAATTTCCAAACATTAAAAAATAATTGAAATGTGGCCACTTTTTTTATTTGCTTCTGAAGGATGCTGAATGAATTACTACAATACGGAAAATGACACTACGGGGACAATTTGGTTTCAAAAAGCGAACATTTTGTTACAACAAAGATTTTCGCGGACAGAGACGAAAACCGAAGCGAACCGTATGAATGATATCAATTATAATTAAAATAATATATTATAATCTTCGTCAATTTTCCCATTGCCATGAGAAAAGCAATTATTTTACTTCGACAACAGTTCTTACACAATTACTTTTCAAAGATTTTAGTTTTACTGATAAATATTTCACAGTATTTTAGAAGTGATAAATTTAATATGATTCAATTAGGCATACACAAATTACTAAATATGACGATTTTTTTAAACACGACTGTTAAAAATAACCAACAATTTAAAACAGAGAAACTGCTGTGAGCATATATCAATTTCGAACATATAACTTTAGACGTTCAAAGCAGATTGGGCTCACCTGCCTGACAGTAGTTTGGCCTCATAAACATGTATGTTCGGGGTAGTTTAGACTTACTTAGTCTACCAGTTTGACCTCAGCAATTCACACAGTACTTTGGTCTCAGTTTTTTATATGAGTAAAGTAGTTTGTAGTACCACGCAAAGCAGTTTTTACGCTCCACTGAAAATAAGGAGGGCTACTAAATTATTGAACTTCTAATCAAAGCTTACTGTAAAATCACGGGTTTTGACAAAATTTGATTCCTAAAACGTTTGAAATTTAAAATTGATTTATATACCACACTTATTATACCCAACAATTGAAGAGTTTGATATAAAAGTGGGGCTAGGTACGCTTAAAGAACTGAGGACAACTATAAATAATGTATTTTACTAAATAGCTGTAACAAGTGTTTAGCACCCTAACAATTTGCTTTGCGTGGTTTATTATTCAATAAAATGCCAAACATTTAAAAATAACAATGTATTTTGTACAGTAAATTGAAGAATAAAACAAAATAATGCTAAATGAACCATACAAAAATATTTTGATGTTAAAGTAGAATAATATATCCAACTGTCAATTAAACTGTAGTTTGATTAATATTTATTGTACGGTTTTTACAATTATTTTTAACTAAATAACATATCATTTAACATATTATGTATTGTACAAAGGTAGTGTAAGTACTGTAGCACATACAATAATAAGTTTTCTTACTAAGACAATTCCAACATATAAGTAAAAAAGCATGACAATTGAAGTAAAACTATATAACAACAAATTCTTAAGGCAACTAATTACCTCAAAAAAACTACAGTAATTAAAAAAAATAATTGCATTGTTAATACTACACAGAACATAGTTTACTGAAGTACAACTCATAATAATACAACAAACATATTGAAAATAAAGTAACCCCTAAATATTTTCTTAAACACCATATAAATAACAGTGACAGAGGATATAGTAACTCAGCAGCCATCTAATTAGTTCCTATGTGTAGGTTTGTTATAGTTAATTTTGTAGTAGTTAATTAATTCCTAATATTGGAATAGTTAATTACAAAAATAATATAAAAATGCATAACAAACAAAAATAAATAACAACTGTGTCAACAATTTTACAAGCCAACTAATTTACTAAAACTAGACGAGCTGGTTGAAAACATGTAATTAATTGAATAGATAGTATAATACATGAACGTAGTACATCTTGTAAAAATGTGGCAAACATATTACAAACTTTTTTTATAAATGTTCACAAATTACCAATAAAAACATTTTATTACTTTGACATTTTTATAGCCAAGTCCATTACGATGACTACCCAAGTTGATCAGTGTGACTGCCACAAGTTGATCACGAGCTCCCAAATTAGGTCAGTGGATACTCAAGTAATTGAACATGCATTAAATTAATACAAAACCAAACCGATCAGAACATCTTATTTCAGCAATAATAGTTGAACAATTTTACTTCAATACACAAGTAACGTAAAACAATGCAAATTTCATACAGTATAATAGGGTCTACTTATACTGTATTGATAAAAAATAAGTGCAATATGTAGGCTACGAATGTTAAGGTGATCGATTTCGGTAAACTTAAGCTTACCTTAATCGATCACCGTTATATTTGTTCAGTTTATATTAATATTGTATTAAATTCATCTACCAACACATACTATGCAAATTAAGAAAACTTTTTTAAATTAGTATTTTATTAATTCTCTTCGCATTGCACAATGTTTAAATATCACTTATGTCAAGTTTTACCGTCCTAAGTCTTCTCATTGGCTGTTCAACGGAATACATCGGGAGTGGTACGAGGTTCCCAAACACTACCTCGCCTCATGGCTTCAAGTTCACAAAAGGATTGCCGCTCCGCCCCGCCCCGTCCCCGGCTGTCATATTTTTCTGTCCTTGTTACCGTTTAGGTAAAATATTTGCTTCAAAGTTACCTTCTTATAAAATTACAAATAAATGACCTAGCATTTTTTCTACCACAACATTAATGATCTATAATAAATTAATAGTTACGACTTAACATTACTGTATTTATATTTTTAAAATAAAACAAAGGCCAATAGTGACAGTGACTTATTATAGAATTACTTATTGCTTTGGTCAAGCCGGAATTATTGAATTAATATTTTAACTGTACGCATTCGTTAATGTAGTTTAAATGATTTATTTCATAAAAATGTTGTATATAGATGATTATTACAGTATTTTTCATGATATAATAAATATTGTGCACTGTCATTACGAATAAAAATGTTATGCTTTACTTTGTAGTTAGATTATATCAGGAACCACATGGGAACGCACATTTTAATTTAAACGAAATAAGCCATTCAAAAGTAATTAGACTAACTCTAAGTAATCAGTCTGTAAAATAATACTGATATCAGTCGTCGTAGGCCTACATTGCATCCATCGATGTTAAATTAAATGAAGGAAGGTTTTTATGAATGAAGTAGTAAAATCCATCCGCGACTAAGAAGTTCGAAGTTTCGCCACTTGGATCTCACGAATCACCGCATATTTTGGCAATAAATTAACATGCAGGCATTTGCGCGGTCCAACATTGCGGCTACAGATTTAAAGATATCGATCTGAAACCAAAACTAAATTGAAACCAGATACATTTCTGACTAAAATCGCTTTTTAAAATTTCGATAACAGCTCTAGTTTTATTTTGGCACTAGTTTGAATATTGGGTAACTTCAATAACCTATAAAATCGAAATGAAGGAGAATTCGAAAATTCTAAAAAGCGATTTGAGTCAAAAATGTCTTTATCTTTAAATAGATGTTTCATTTATAATTTTACGACAGTAAATAAGGGCAGTATCTTGGACCGCGCAAAGCAGTTTTTACGCTTCTCAGCGCGGGGGTTTAGAGCCCTCTTAAAGTAAATCTCTATATCGATTTCGTTCGACTTTTACTAAATTCACATTTTCAAAGACCACAAGTTGATTTGTTTTGATTCCATCCACTCTTTTGTCATTTAAGTGTTTTTAATTTAGTTAAATAATGTTTTTAAAAAATTGTCAAATATGCAACCTGACTTCTCTCTTGAATCATCTCAATATTTGTATTAAAAACATATTGTAAACACATTGTAAGCACAAAATAGTTATTGATTTATATTGTTAACCGTTACTTGTACATTTACTTACTTAATTGACATAATTACATAATTTACATTACTTGTTCATTAAATTATAGCCACCATGGGTACTTAAACAGGTACGTTGGTACTGACCCTCCCACCGACCCATAAACGTACGGTGGTATTGACCCTCCACCCTCCCATGAACGTACGATGGTATGACGAGCCCAACAACCCATAAACGAACGTTGGTATTGACCCTCCTATCCACTCATATAGTACAGTGGTATGACCCTCCCACCCACCTATACACGTACGTTAGTAGTGACCCACCCACCCATACACGTGGATGATGTTAATTCTCTCAACCACCCACTTATATATTTACGTGTGTGTTGTATAACATTATATTTTTTAAAATACAATTATTGATTTTATATAGGCCCTACTCACAGGCAATTTCTCTTATAATAATGAGTTTTGTGTCTAATTATAAACTGTTTTGAGTACAAGTAGTGGTCTGTGGTGTAGTCCCATGTAAGTTTAATTCATTTTAAACCAGCTGAAGTGATACAAATTACCGGCACAAATATTCCTATTACATTAGAGATATAGATATAATCACATGTATAATGCAACTAGCGATTACCTGCCAGGTGACGTTATAGACAGGAATGTATGAGGTCAGACTTGGTGCTCGGCCAGACCACTGCAAGTCAGCTGCTAAATCTTGTCTGGTTTATTAACAACAACCCCAGCTTGCCTTTAATGAGTTGCACAAACACTTATGTCTGAGTTCAAACAAAGTTTTACGAGCTCCTAACTCAGGCCAAACCCACTTTATTGACATTTTCAATATTCTGTAACGTTTCGTTGTTAATTTATTTGTATGCAGTTGCTTGTAATTTCATAATGGTTTTTAATTATATCATTAAAATGTTTAGTGACCCTCTTTCTTGCTACTGCTAAAAATATGATTTCTTGTTGAAAAAGTGGTGAAATATGAGTTGATATCTCTTAAAGAGGTTGAATTCGTCCGAGTAAAACTCCTTTATTACCGCAAAAATAAACACTAGTTTTTATCTGATAGTACAGACAAACATTAAAAAATTTTTTTTTTAGTTTAACATAGTTTTTTTATATTCAATACAAATATATATATATATATATAAGTGTTTTTTCAATAAAATTATTTTTAAGCTCGAAAATAAAATGTTTACTTGCCTAACTAAACATAACCTAACTTATCCTCATTGTCAATTTACTCAACAAAAATTAGTAATTTGCACTAAATTCGGATGCAAATTAATGCCCTCCGCGACGGCCGTCCTGCTGTTTCTCTGGAGGGGTGTAGGTGAATTTGGTTTTGTATTTAATAGTTAGTATTTATAAAGATCGCGTAAAGGCCACTAATCGCGATTCACCACGAAAGTAGTTTTTCAGTCATATTTCGAGAAATAATTGCTATAGAACAATATAGTTTCGAATTCTTATTCAGCTCAAGAAACATATGATTAAAAAAATGATTAAAATATAATTTAAACAACGGAAATATGTCCAAAAATACTAAAAATTGTGACGTTGATTTTCTCGAATTTTCCGGTAAAATCAGCATTTCCGTACAATAAAAAGCATATTTCGTGAAAATAAAGTCACTTCTTGACCTATTTCAGGCATTGTTTTCAAATGTTAACTCTGGCAATAAACAGCGTGATAACTGACATTTTAAGTACCCCAAACATTTTTAAATTTAATCAATCCATAACCCTCCCTACCCATTAAAAATATAACTACACTAAGAAATCGACTAGAATTCATATTCCTACCAACAACCAGGAACGAACACATTGATGACACACTCATTGATACCATAGTGTTTTGTCAAGCAGTGCAATAAAAGATATGTCGTATGTCTCAAAAACTTATGAATATTTAATTACCATTCAAATTAAAATATAACTAAATGTTAGTCAATTAAAGTTATTGTTTGTCTCACATAAAACGATTGATAGTATACATTGCTAGTAAATGTTTTCAAATAATTAAATTTAATTACATTTTTGCACATGCTGTTGTTTTTCTGGAATGTAATTGTTCATAACGTAATTGCATTTTTTACATCATATTACTATAAATAAGCTCATAAATACGTCATTTAAGTAGTTGAAGGTATTGAAAATATAACATCACTTTATAAAGACTATTGTTACTGTTGTCGACTAACAGGCATGTTGTTTAGTATAACAGTATAACAATTGGTTCTAATAGCACGCCTGTATTGTGGTTACAGGGTACATAAGTAACATTGAAAAAGATGATATAACCTGGCAGACGACCAACTAGAGATGAGAGGCAAAGTTCTCTGTGGATACCGGTGAAATAGCGTTGGAGGGAAATGTAGGTTAAACTTACTACACAGCCTCCATGTAGGAAACCCATTCTGGGAGGGTCTAATAGCACGCCTGTATTGTGGGTACAGAGTACATAAGTAACATTGCAAAAGATGATATAACCTGGCAGACGACCAACCAGAGATGAGAGGCAGAGTTCTCTGTGGATACTGGCCTGTAGTCATTGACACTGGTGCAATGGCGTTGGAGGGAAATGTAGGTTAAACTGGCCTCTTGTGTCATCCAATTAGGAACACACATTGTCGGAGGGTCTAATAGTATGCCAGTATTGTGGGTACATAAGTAACATTGCAAGATGTGACGTAACCTGGCAGACGGCCAACGAGAGATGAGAAGCAGAGATCTCTCTGTCTCTGTGGATACTGGTGAAATGGCGTTGGAGGTAAATGTGAACAAAACTGGCTTCTTGTTTCATCCAAGTAGGAACACATACTGTGGGAGGGTGTAATAGCATGCCTGTATTGTGGGTACTTAAGTAACATTGCAAGTGTGACGTAACCTGGCAGACGGCCAACTAGAGATGAGAGGCAGAGATCTCTGTAGATACCGGTGAAATGGCGATGGAGGTAAATGTGATCAAAACTGGCTTCTTGTTTCATCCAAGTAGGAACACATACTGTGGGAGGGTGTAATAGCATGCCTGTATTGTGGGTACTTAAGTAACATTGCAAGATGTGACGTAACCTGGCAGACGGCCAACTAGAGATGAGAGGCAGAGATCTCTGTAGATACCGGTGAAATGGCGATGGAGGGAAATGTAAGCAAAACTGGCCTCTTGTGTCATCCAAGTAGGAACACATACTGTGGGAGGGTGTTATAGCATGCCTGTATTGTGGGTACTTAAGTAACATTGCAAGTGTGACGTAACCTGGCAGACGGCCAACTAGAGATGAGAGGCAGAGATCTCTGTAGATACCGGTGAAATGGCGATGGAGGGAAATGTAAGCAAAACTGGCCTCTTGTGTCATCCAAGCCCATCCAGAGATTGTGGGAGGGTCTGATACCATATTATGTGTAACCGTTTTGTTATACCATAAAACACCCCTCATCGCTTCTCGTGCTCTCCTCATTATTTACTACGCTCGTGGTACCTTGGCTTCTATTATTTGTGACTCATGAATACATCATAAATATCAGGTCAATTGGACAAATGCTAAATTTTGTGTATGTAACTATCAGCTATTTCTGAGTTCAGTTTTGCAACGCTTGTGTAGTTCCATGTAAATGTAATGTGACAGACCTCACTAACTAATCAAGTTACTGGCAAAACATTCCTGTCACATGAGATAACTACTTGTAAGTAATAACATAATCAGAAACTATATAACATAATTCTGTTATATAGTTTATGTTGAATAGTTTCTAATGCTGTGAGAGATAAGTTTTATTTTAATTTCGTTTCTACCCTTAAAAAATTTAATTTTATAAATCCTCTCATAGTGCACCTCTGTGATGCATCTTCATTCCCTCAGTATTTCAATTCAATCGGGTGTGAAGTTGGAAATGTTGAGATGAATCAGTTTTGGATTTTCATAGTACATTATTTACACCAACTTATATATACCTAATCGTATATACTTATATTTATTACAGTTAATCTTAACTCTAAATCACTTGTCAAATAGTGCCCCAAGACGATGATAATAATGATGATGGTGTCGTCAATTAATCGTGATAATTTGTATCTTACCAATCCTTCATGATATAAAAAAATCTTGCTTCCAAGTGGATGATAACATTATCAGCAGTTTTCGTTGCTTTAAGTTAAACACGTAACTTATCAACATTCAGATGAACTTGAGTAAATAGTATATACAACTGTTAGTCACAATGACGAGTCACCGGTGTGTCGAGCCAAAAAGGTGTGAGTCAACTGCCACACTGATGACAAAACTGATGGGAACAAACAGGTGTTCCTCGTGAACAAGATCGGCCGCCAAGTACTTCCGGCCAAAACTGAGCAGAAGTTCTTATAAAAATTTACATATGTTTTCATAAAATTCTCATAACTAATTATTATGTTTTCCTGCGTCATATTCAACTATTTTTTTATATAATCGGATATTGTAATGGTATCATTAAACACATAAGCGATTGTACAGTTGTGCCCGTAATTTTTTCATAACTTTTAAATAATATGTACTTCGTTGGAGTTCACTCTAACATACTTTTAAAGTTGTCACTAACATATTAAATGTAAAAACTCAAAATTCTAAATGTATGGTTACTTACTATGCACAGTATTTGAACTAGGTTAGTTTTGTGAAACAGTAAAGCGAGGATTATTGTTCTCATTGGTCCAATTGTGTAGATATGATTGCCCATGTTCGCGCTAGGGATGGCAACGATATATCGGAAATATCAATAAATATATTTCGATATGTCAATAAATTAGTATCGATATTTTATTTCGATAATTTCGGCCATATCGATATATTGGATTGGTATATCAGATAAATAAATATGGGCGTTATTCTCTCTCCTCAAAATCATCACGATTTGTAAAAACCACATTTGAATTGCCTCTTATGCGTACAAAATATGAATTGAAGTAATAAAGTAACTTTTAGTTTTGTACGTGAGGTTAAGTGGAAAATTGCTTTCCAAACTTTTATTTTTTATGGTTTACGTGACAAGTATTTGAAGTAGTTTCAGTTAATTAATGTGTTAATTTTTAGTGTTTAAGCCTAATGTCATTTTTAACCTGAAAAATAAAAAAAACAACGTTATTACAATATTATTTTATAAATAACATAGTAATTCATCTAGAACATTGGGTGATAACAAAGTGTTGGGTTTTCATCTTGTTCACCCTATTAATTTATTTATATTAAACACAGTTACAGCAGATGTCCTAGACAACCTCTTGAACACAACAAAGATTGTGATAGCTGTTGCACAAATTCGAAGGTCAATGAAGAAGTACTTCCACTTGCCTTGGCGAGGTGCCAATTGTGCAAACATGGTATGAGTCACCTATATTGTGACTGTACACAAGAGTACTGTCTGTGTCTGGTTGAGAGGAACACATTCTTAGTGTTACTTGATGGTACCAACAAATAGTACTTCCACTTGGCTTGGCGAGGTGCCAATTGTGCAAACATGGTATGAGTCACCTATATTGTGACTGTACACAAGAGTACTGTCTGTGTCTGGTTGAGAGGAACACATTCTTAGTGTTACTTGATGGTACCAACAAATAGTACTTCCACTTGGCTTGGCGAGGTGCCAATTGTGCAAAAATTT